>JAFELO010000370.1:895804-969979 GCA_017140195.1 Eumaeus atala | reverse complement strand
TCCCTCCTTCAGTCTGTTATGTTGACAGATTGAAACACGAGTGAGAGGGAGCGAATTGAAGTAAAACATTTTTTAATGTAATGTATTTTATAGTATAGAGGGACAAATGAGAAATCGTAGTCTATTAACGATTATCGTCGCCCATAGATATCCGCATTATTGTAGTAATCGAAGAAGTTGAATGCGTTCTCCCCTTTCCTTTTCCCCTCCGACAGACCCCACCACCTACTCACATACTGCACGAAACGGGACGGCTTAGCTGTCAGTCTACGGCGGTGTCCGCGGAGGCAAGCGAGCGAGACATACCTCCCCGGTAGTGCACGTACAATTCGGCTGCAATGCAACACTACCTCTTACTAAAACTTGTAACGTTACACTGTTGTAAGTCGGGTAAATATGAAAGAAAAATGCTTTACAATTGCACACTAGTAGGGTAGCATTTTACGTTCTCTTCAATTGATCATAATTGTTAAACTAGGAATATTAGTAAACCTGTTTTCGACGCGCCGTAAAATATTTTATGGGACACTTAAACAGAGTAGAAATAAAGGTTTTATAGTTTTGATTGGTATAGAAATACAACATGTGTTTCCGGAACACAACTTCACGCCAGTTCCCTGGTGGCAGGCAGAGAAGACCGAATGCATAACACGACCCTTACATGCCTCGTCTCCTCCGCATTCATAGTTCGCTTCAAGAAGTATTGCTTTATCATTTTAGCATTTTCCTTAAAGGAGCAGTCAAAGTTGAGAAATGGAGTGATGATGGGCAGGCCTCATCGCCTCATCGCAGGACCGACAGCTGTTGGGGAAGGAAGATTCTCACATGGCGGCCCTGTACCTGACGACTTGGTAAAGGTGGCGCGTAGCCGCTGGTTGCAAGTGTCTCGTGACCGTCACCTATGGCGCTCTAAGGGGGAGGCCTATGTCCTGCTGTGGACGTCGTGCGGTCATGACTCGTACCTACTCCATCCCGCGTTACACCAATCTCTGCCAGCCTGTGTCATAATGTTCCCAGACATGGTATCGCAAGTTATCGGTTCAGAGCAATTTCCACCAACTCTCGTTGTCTGCTTACATATAAAGTAAATTACAATTAGTTCATATACTAATATACTTTTTAATTAAAAGATAGTACCGTACTAGGCAATAGCTGAAATAGGCTGGAATGATGGGGGGATATCGTACACAAGATTATTGTGGTCTATGAGTAGCCGGTGCCACATAAGGGGGGTGTAGGAAAGAAGGGCAACGCTTCCGTATGTCTAAGTCTTGTCTTCCGACTGCAGTTTGTCTTCATACCTTAAAAAAATTGTAGACGAGAGTCTTCTGATTGTTTCATAGTGTAGGGGGCTAAAGACTTTTGACTACCATCGATGTCCAAAGACGTCCACTTTATTGTAGTCATGCAGATGTGCCCTCCTTCCATATAATAGGCCATCATGGCCTATTATATGAAAGGAAAATTATGGAAATAATTATGCTTTAACACATACTAAAGTCAAATCCCTACACGTATATATCGCCTCAGCAGCTCATTAAATTCTCATGTATGAGTATTGCGAATTCCCCATACAATATAAACAATAACATGGCAATCGATAGCGCTAACCCGCTCGCGTACGGCTAACTTCTCATAAGAAATGCATGCCCTTCCATTTTATTTATTTACATGGGGTTAGTCCGATAAATCCGAGACTTCCTATCGCATGGGGGACTTTTATTGAACTTTATATTTAGTACACACCCCTGGATCAATATGAATTGGAAAACTTTCGATGCATTCTTGTAAGATCTTTCTATGCATTGTGAGGTCTTCGTTTTAGAATTACTTTAAACAGACATCGTACTTTATTCCGATATAAAAAATGACAATTCAACTATTCCAAGAAAGTAACTTTTGCTTACACCGGTATGTAAGCAAAACGTATTTTTCTGCAACGTGAAGTGTATTGAAAAAATGTGAAGTGACAATTATTCTGTCCAGTTTTGTGCAGCTTTAGTCGCCGATGGGGTTGTAGTATATACTATGTGGTTGTCGTATATATGTATATAAATATATATATATATATATATATATATATTTACATCAGCTATATGCTACTCCTGTCAGCCAGAATCGACAGCAGCAGGTTGCGATGACTTGTAAAGGCCAAGAAAAGGAGAGGGCAGTCAGTTGAAGCCCAGCTGCGATGCACCACGGAGATGTAGAAAATGTTTAGCTGATCGTATTGATTACATCTATTTTGTTTTTCTTTTTTTAACTTATTATTCTGTGGTATTAATATGTTTAAGTATGGCTAATTTGCTGCCTGTAATATTTGTGACAAAGTTGTTTAGTGCTACAGTAGACTATTCCAGTGATACTGCGAATGTTATCTAGCATTATGCTTCCCTTCACTCGGCAATGACCACACTAGCACAGGATGTGATGTGCGGCTTGTTCGTATTCGTCTTCTTCTGTGGAGCAGTCGCAGATAGGTTAGGTTAGGTTAGTCTATCAGTTTCCCCGCCACGGTTCGAGCCCTGTCGTGGCGGTGGGGCTCAGTACATCTTGGGCGAAGCTAATTGAACTGAGGAGGTGTATGCTCTTTGTACCCCTCTTATATGAAGAGGGGACAAAGGAGGAAAAAACAATGAGGCGGCGCTACTGCGCACGGAGCAAGGGGCGAGGATGGGAACCTCGCGCCATTGCACTGCCCCAAAGTTGGTGGGTGTTATCCTGTGGTGCGGACAACCCCATCTGTGGAGGTGGCGTCGGATCCTTAGGGGGCTGAGTAGCCGTCGAGTGCCCTGATGATTTGCTGTTCCGGGGCACCTTACCAAAGGCGGCTCTGATGGCACTCGCGGTGGTTTCTGTAGGTATTCTGCACTATAATGTGCCGCGAGCCCGACACACCACAGGACACCACCCAGGGCCAGTGAAGGCGCGTAAATGCGTTCCCCCGCGTCAACAAAAAAAAAGTCTATCTGTTTGAAACTAAAAAGTCTTTAAAGTTGCCATGGCCAGTTATAAATTGAGCAGAACAGTCCCGCAAACACGGGAAAAAGATATGCAAATGTCGTCCTTTGGTTGTAGAAGACCAGCGGTCCTGCCATTCATTGATTGAGCTATTAGTGATTGCGTCCATATGGTAAAAATAGTATCGCAATCGTTTGTCTGTCTTGGGGTCATAAGAAGTTTGGATGAGAGTAGTTTCTTGAACTATAGTACAAGGCTTCCCAACGTTGTATTTTAGGTCAAGTTGTAGGACACCTGAAAGAAATGGTAGGGCGTCCGTGCTAACGGTGCGATAAGCTTTACATAGGAATATTAATGCAAGTATTTGGCTTTGCAGTAACTTCGTCGCGCTGCGCCTGTAGTAGCTCTGTCTGCCCATACTGGTGAGCCGTAGCATATGCTTCCATGATATGTTGCATTATACATAATTTTAAGGGTTTCCAATGACAGGCTCCACGTTGACATTTTTACGCCTTAGCCAAGGTAGTAGTAACCTTGTCTACAAGTTAGTAAAGGCGTAAAAAAAATTTTTGCTTTTTCAACGGTTTGATGATCTAAATAATTAAGGTTTGCTTTGCGTTTTACTGATACGCTTTTAAATTAAACACGTGGACTTGATTGCAACTTTCCTTTTAATAGTATTTGGAAGGTTTTCTGCGGAACGAATTCTAACAGACTTCTTTCTCCCCATGACGCTCTTAAACTAAGACATTTGTTAGATTTAATCTCTATTTCGGATCGTGAGTTTCCGTGAACTATCAAAAGAACTTCATAAGCATTTCCCACTAATGTACATAAATCTGGTAAACGTAAGGAAAATTAATCCAATAATCCATAAACATTTTGATAGAACTGAGCCTTGTGCCCACAAGCCTTGGGTCAAACTTTTCGTATGAAAAAAATTTGCGAGCCGCAGTTCAGCAGTACCGTTTATGAAGTAAGAAGTAAGAATGTAATGTAATATATATTAAGAGAGTATAAGTAAATATATGTTAAGGGACACTTCTATACTGTATAGTAGTGGATTTTGGGACGGCACAACCGATGAGTACTTTCTCTTTTGATGAATTGTAGGGACGGGTACAATAGCGTGGCTAACCGGCAGGAGGTCCTTCCGAAGAAAAGTGTTGCCTCTCGCTTATATGATACCGGCGTAACGCTCGTTTCGTGCAGTTTGTGAGCAGCCTTCGGCCCATTGGAGTGGTCGGCGAGTAGGATATAAACATACTGTTGTTGTCCCCATTTGCATAACGATAATATTATGTATATGTTTATGGGCTCTGATAGTTATCAAACGGCTCCGATTGCTTGTTTGTCCCCTATAATATAAAAAATAATAAGAGAAGTGGGAAGAAGGAAAAGCATAGTAGTAGGTTAGGAAAATAATAACTTGTGACTAAGCTTGTTGTAACATAATATGTTTGAGCAGTAGTGCACATGGTTTGATCTAGAATAATAAGAATCAGGTCGCTTCCAAAATGAGAGATGCAAAATTAACTGATACCTCGGAAATTCGTGCCGATTTTGGACACCGCCGCTCTCTCACACACATATTAACGCCGGTTCTGTAGTGGTGTAGACGGAGCGAACAGAGCTTTCATCTTCTAGATTTACTGTAACAATTATGTTAAAACTTAAATAATCAAAAAAAAAGTATATCTGTCATATTTGACTGTAGGACTTAATGTGCTCTGTGTTGAAATAATGTCAATCTTTCTCCTTTTAGCGTGCGCAAATATGGATATAATTGCGATGCTATCTGCCACTGCCAAACTATAATTAAATAATTTTTCTCTTCAGCCAAGAACCTACACATTCGTGTCACAATGCACGAATTAATATTTCATTAAAAGGTTCATGCTTTCTTATCTTCCTTCCTCCTTCTTATCGACGCCATGTTTCATTGTTGTTTTGATCTTAAATTCTATTTAATTGTAACAGAGTTTATATATTGCCTGATTTTAATTGGCTCATGAAGCCAAGAGAATGGGATTCTTATTGGCTGTGTGTTCCATTTCAAAGCTCTACCTCTTATAACTTTTATTTTTCTTTTTATTAAACACTATATTATTCTAATATTGAATATAAGGAATGAAGGACAATCAACACAATGAAGGAAAAAAAACCATAATTATATATATAAAGGACCATCCAAGTTGCAGCCGGGAGTACCAGAGCAGGACAGCTACCAGACAAGACTTCATACCCTCACTTTAAACTAACCAATAACAGAAACTGTATTAGTTCCACTGTTGTTCTCGTACTATTTTAAGTCTATCCTGTATTGTGAATGTGAGTAGGACCAATTGAAATAAATGTGTATCTAAAGTTTGACTAAACCTCTATAGTGTCTTTACCCCCCGTGTTGACCTGTTATAGAATTCCTATATAGAATAGAATTAAAACTGTAACATTTCTATACAACGGAAACAAGTAGTCATTGTTGCTAACACGACCTAAATATACATTAAAATACTAATATCACTATACGCTAGCGCAAATTTTGTTTTAAGAATATTCTAAAATGTATTTCAAGAAAATGTCGTCCGCCACTTGACGTGAAATTTGGTTTAATCTTGAAGCAAACATTTTGTATGATAACGGCGAAGCACGTAGAAGACACGTACAATTTTTCACGCCCGTAAATTTCCCTCTTGTCTGACACGTAACTGCTATCCGCGGCGTTAAGATGCGAGATGTTAAAAAAAATTATATTAAAACGATATTGATTTAAGAAATAAACGTGTAATGTATACACTTGGTCAGAGCTGCTTAGGAAGTTACGCTCACGCAGTACAACTGCTTGGTGCGCCGTAAATGCCACGTCATACTTACAATGACATTATCTTTTAAACTACAGGAGGACAGATGAGAAATTCGAGCCTTTTCGAAGTCTGTCGAAGTCTAAAAACATCCGCACATTTTCCCTACAGATGCATCACCCTCCAATGGTCCACCGGCTACTTAAAAGGGACACAAAACCTGGCTACACAGCCAGTCACTTTATGGAGGCATTGTGTGCTACAGTTCGGCGGTAGAAAGGCACTAACCTCTTACTGAATATAGCGTGGACAGGTCAATTGAGCGTCAATGTAACCATGAGGCCATGTTTACTTCTTTAGGTAGGTTTATATTCGTTAGACAGACGTCCCCACCTTGGGTTAAGCCTTGTCGTGGCGATGGGGCTAAGTAGTCTGGGGTGAACCCAAGCGAAGCCTATGAATGAAATAAAACGAAATATTCTTTATTATGCACGATATATAAAAAAACACATACAACCGATGTATAAAGTACAATACAAAATATAATATAGATGCACACAAAGGCGGCCTTATTACTTTAAGTAATGTCTTCCAGAGTACCCAAATCTTAAAAGTAGGAAATTACATAAAATAATTGAAGGTAGAGAGAGTACTATCACATACCCAGAAAACGATATATCAATAAATAAATAAACAAATAAACATATAAATTGCATAACTATAGTACATACATATACTCATATATACACGTATACATATATACATACAAATATATATACAATAAAATATACATTTCGATGATTCTTGATTAAGATAAAGATAAATTAATATCATTGAACACAAATTAATTCAATCTATGGATGATCTATGATGCAATTAGAAGTTACTACAATTTTAAGTAGGTACTTTTATGTTTAACAGTTCAAATAGTGATTTTTTACTAATGTTTTAAAGTTGTCAAAAGTCTTTGCGCGCTTAACCTGGATAGGCAAAGTATTCCGAGGTGAGATTGATCGAACTGTGAAAGAGGACATAAAATATTTAGTACTCTGAACAGGTATTTCAAGAAGGAGGTTTCCAATTGATCTTAACTCTACAATCGGACGTACGAAATATATTTTTTTCTTCTAAGTATACAGGCATTCTAGGGTCAAATAAAATGGAATACAATAGTGTAACCATCCGGACATTACGGCGAGCACGAACCGGTAAACAATCGAGTGTCAAAGGGTATTCAGTTATATGCTCATAAAGATAAATCTAATGGCCATATTCTGAAGACGCTCTAGATTGTTGAGTTGTTCCTCGGTTAAGTTCACGAACGTGGTGTCTGCATAATCGAATACAGACAGTAGTAACGCTTAAGAAATTGTTATTTTGGTACAGACAGGAAGTAAGTTACATAGACATCTTAAAGAATGCCACGACGCAAAAACCCTCCTACTAGCTTCCTTAATGTGACGTGTCCAGGACAGGTGTTCGTCTAAATATACAGCAAGGTTTTTTTTACGGATTAATAGAAAGGAATTATTACTCCGTCAAAAATCACCCGTGGAAGCGTGCTCCCGTCAATCCTGGAAATCATGCCGGGATTACCAATAATAATTATTTGAATTTTAACAGGATTTTTTATCAGTAGACCATGCCATTTACTCCACTGAGCTATTATATCCAAATCTTTGTGTATGGCGTCAACAGCCGAGGGCAAAGCGTCTGAAGTTGACCGTGCATAACTTCGTACAGATGAAAGGAGGAGGAAATAGATAAAGTTATATTATTAATACCTATTTAACGGAGAGGCTGCTTCTTGTAACGCTTTTATAAGAAGATGGGGACTGAAAAGTGTAGCACTCTTTGTACCGCTCTTATTAGAAAAGGGAATGAAAGAGAAAAGTTAGGAGGCGTAATGCGCTATGGCACTATCCCAAAGTTGGTAGAGTTGTCTCGTGGTACGAGTAATCCCCCTGTGGAGGAGGCATCGGTCTTAGGGGAGGGACTAGCTGCCTAAGTTATGAATTGTAGTTCCGAGGCACCACAGCAAGGGCGGCACTGATGGCACTCGCGGCGTTTGTTGCAGGTATTTGATACTACAATGTGCCGCGAATCCCATACATTGGAGATATGTAGCCCGTAGATCAGTTTGCTAGTTAAAATAATAGCTGTAAAATCCAATGGGTTCGGAAACTCATTGGAAGGAGCATTCTTGTGTGGGTGTTAAGCTAGTTGATTGAGTACATGGACAATCCAAGTTATTCATTCCCCAGTAGAGGACATTCATCATCGTGTCCTCTACTGGGGAGGTACCTGCCGCTTACATGATACTGCCTTAAAAGTAATGACTATGTTGTTGTGTTTAGTACGATTTCTGGAAGGAGCACAAATAGAAGAAGAAAGGGAGGTAGCACATCTGCCCAATTAATGTGGATGTTTATGGGCGTTGACGACTTAAAAAAGCATGAAATTACAATAAAACTACTTTTACGGATTTTGTCACGGTTTATTTAATTATTTAACTACCCCGACGTTTCAGAAGCTTTACAGCACACGACACTACCACAGTCACACCTGGGTGGTAAGTGCATAGCCACCTGGGTGGAGGGTGAGTCCATCCATGTCCATAGTTGCTGTAAAGCTTCTGAAACGTCGGGTTACTGAATAGTTAAATAAACCGCGTAAATGTAATTTTAGTGTAACGAGTAAGATTCGCGTAAACTTAAGACATCAAAAAGCATGATAATGATTAGGTACCATACACTCGATTCCTAATATGTTATGTACTAGGATATTCAACAATTACTCTTCCTTTTACAACAAGATAATAAAATTGTCAAGTTTACATGACTTACATTTTGAAAATTTTGTTAACTTTACAAACCATTACCATCTAGTAAAATAAAATAGCCACTAGCAGACCATTAATAAATATTAAACGCAATAAACAGAAATGATATTGGTACAATAAATGCTTACATAAAAGGAAATTAGGATTGTCAGGGTGACAAACGGTGCTCGGCTAATTACCGTCAGTATGCAGTCGCCGATGCAAATGCTGTTTAATATGTAATGGTGTTCGACCCCAATTTACACAACGCCACTCGTAAACAAATAACGACACAAATACAAATTATTATCGATGTATCAAATTCATTTGCAGTTGCAAACGATTAAAAGAATAATTTGGACATTCTCATTAAATTTTGTGGTTGTGGAACCGTTTCCCGCTTCTGGAGAAATCGAACGTGAACCGTGGAGACGTGTAGCTAATATAGTCGGGAAATCTCAGCAAAGATGGTTGATGTTCATTATGTTTTCCAACTTAGGAAATGTAACAACATACGCCGCGAACCTTAACGATCTTACTACTTAAAAATGAATAATGTCAGGTAATAATGTTTCTTCGGGATAATTTCCCAACCTACTGTTGGGTTTTAATTAAAGTTAAAAAGAGAACTAATATTTGTTTACATCTAGTTTGGACCTCCACATTTCCCCTCCACATGGATTCTCTGTCAGGATAAAATTGACGGTGGCCGCCACTAGTGTACCTATAATAAAATCATCACAGCCTAGAGCCCAAGACAGACGCTACAATTATCTTGGGAACCGCAATAAATTCAACCTGAAGAAAACAAAAAGGAGTGAGTAGCGGTTCAAGGTTCCCTTTTCAGTCAAACCGGAGATGATTTTTGTCTACGATAAAACATAGGCTTTATTATACTTCGACTAATGACAGTTTTGTCACCACAACAACACGTCCAAACCAAGTGTATTTTAAAATGTATTGTTCACAAAACCTAATTAAAACTAAACAGTGCACTAAATCCAGTCGGTGAAACGAAACCGCCTCGTATGCGCGTTACACCGGACGCGCGCCCGATTGTTGCGGTCTTCCTATAATGGACTTAATTCTCGTGCGGCTTTCGGCTTTTAGTCATTGTTTACTTCCAAACCGGTCAAACCAGCCCGCCACTTTTGGGCAATAAATCTATATTCGCATTTTTTATTTTACTATAAAATTGCGATTTGCTTAATGAAGTCTTGCAAAACCATGTGTGTGGAATATTTCAGGATTGTTTGGTTTGGCCTGCATAAAATTAGACGATTCGGTATTTTTGTTGATTATAATTGTTATTTTTGGGGAATTACCTCTCGCTCACGTGACACTTCTGCATAGTGGCGGCCATGCTTTTGTGTTTCTTGTGGTTTGTGAATTTCCGCACTGGCCGGGCTACTGGCTGGATGGGTGGAGGGAAAAAACGCAACGCGTACACATAGATAAAGATATAGATAGAGAGGTAGTGCCATTCACACTTCTGAAGGTGAAGTACACCTCAAAAATCGCGACATATCTGTAACTTAGCTGTGATTATCGTGAAAACGGGAGTTATCTCACCAGTAGCCGAATGCAGGCCGACTTCGGTTACAACACATCTTGCCACTACCTCTTGTTTATAAAAAACAACTGTAAAATATTCAGCCATTTTGATATAGGTCAATAAGAATAATCTCAATACGATATAAAAATATCATCCATTTAATAATTTTCAATAAATTTCTTAGTTGGTTTCTTCAGTTTGGAAGATAAAATTACTTCTCTCGCTTATACTACTGTGAAGTTACGCAAATATCGAGGTTGTAAAATACACCTCAAAACGTACTCACTTAAAAAAAACAACAAACATATCTGTCCGTACACGTAGGCTCGGATTATAGTTATTTTTTTGATAAATCAGAAAGAGGTAGTGCCATGCTACGTTGGAGGAGGTAGTGCCATTCATAGTTCATGACACTACATCCTCTTATGCAACGGAATTGGGCCGGTACCTCTCGCTCACATAATACCGCAGTAAAGTGACGGCTTCAGTGTCGCGTTTCGTGCAGCTTGTGAGAAGCCGATGGTTTATTGGGGGAGAAGGAGGAGCGAAACTCATCAATATACTAATTGTGTGAATGTTAATGTACATCGGTAGCCATAAAGGGGCTATAAATTTCTCGTTTGCCCCTGTATTCTATAAAAATACAAATAATAATAATTATGTAGATGTCTATAGAAGTTAGTAGTCACCAAAACCCCCGTATGCCCCTTATCCTCATAAACGATATAAAAAATAGTTGTATGTTATACGGTGGATGAAGCTTTTTCGGCATTTGTCAAATCGCATACAATTTTATTTAGCGATATTCACAAATACAATTAACAAAAGGAGAAATATTCCGAACATAATCATTTCTAATTTTAATAACTCATGAAACACTAACTTAAAAAGCTGGTATAAGTGAGAAATATACAGACTATAAGGGAAGCTGTGGCGAGCGATATTAAGCGTTACATATGCTACGCCTGGGCAGTACACTATGTTGGCACAGCATATGTATCCAATGAAACATAACTCAGATAGACCAAAAAGCAATCTATAAAAAGTTTATTTTCAAAAATGTTCTACAACAGAACAATGATTACGTTCATGATATTATGGAATAGCGTGTATCTGAATAACAAGGTTTGTGATTGTTGTGACGTCACGTATACTCGCCAAAGTTAAATTGAAACTGGTACCCAAACCGCACTACCATGATTTATCGGGCACATGCGAATACTAGTGTTTTATGCGCTATAGCAGACGCTCTTGTTTCCCTAGATTTACTGTCCCTTCCGTGTCACGTAAATTTTTCGATACAAGACATGATTTACGTTATGTTTGTGAAGATTTGGAATTTGTGTCGTATATAATACAAGTTTTAATAGTATATTTCAACTGAACTGAACAGGTGCTATGCTTGAAAAGAATAATGTCTTGGTAGGTCTTCGAGCAATTAAAAGTGGCTAAAAGTAGCAGGTAATGGCCCTCGATGATGATTTTTTGTTTGTGTCCATCTGGAACACTGGCCACCATTGGACACTTCAGCTAAATAGCTTACTTAAATACATAATGTCTAACCATCTGAGAGATCCGAGGACAACCCCATTTTACGACCCCAATACTGGGCAGGCATTGGTCTGTTTTGGTGACAAACATTAGCTTATCTTTTTTTGTGCTTTTTTATTACTGCTCTAACATTACGAAGCCTGTCGGACGGCAGACAGGCCAGTTGCAGCTAGTTAGCCTTGTCGCCAAAAAGTTATGTTTATTTTTAAATAGTAAAATGATATCTTGAACAACATTATAGACGTAGTAGTAGACAAATTTTCGCAGTTTTGAGAATAGTAACGAAATCATATTAAATACAGCCCGGTTTATACAAAATTTGTAGCGTGAGGTCAAAGGCGGCAATGATAAGATGTAGCAGAAGATATGGAATAGTTAATCTGTCAGAACAAAGGCCCGGTGAGCCGATGTCCCGCGGCACAACCACGATTTAAGCTGAGTTATGTATTATCAAAACCATTCTATAAAAAAAAAATCATCGATTAGATACGTTAACGTATTTAACGTGAGAATGTAATCATTGATATATCTATCTATCTATATCTATGATTGATCATTTAAAAATATGATGATATTTATGATTTTCATAAGCTTTTTCATGTCTTTACGAAGCTTTAAAATTTGCATATGTCTTATAACCCGAATAGTGTTTAAATGCATATGCGATTTGAAATCAGTGTTACAACTGTGATATTGTTTACATGTCACTGAAACTTTGAGTAAAATCATCAAACAAAACACTTAAATTAACCAGTTTATTTAAAACAATATATGCTATATCATCATCATCATAGTATTCTCAAATAATCGAGAACATTCTTCTTTGATGTGCTGTCTGGTTTGATGATCTAATTAAAATAGCGGAACTATTTGAGTTAACCTTAGTCATAACTATCTCAAAATATGTTCTGTCTATACCGGTGGAACTAGAAAGCTAGCATGAAATAAAGTTTAAAACATTACACTTAGTGGCAGTAGAAATTAATAACTTACACATATATTATCGAGTGGTTACGTAATATCCCCTCGTCTAAATCCGGATCGGTTTTGTTGTCGACGGCTGCGCCTGAAACGTTATTATCTCTATTCAAAGGGCTTCACTTCCGTTTCGGTGATCTAACCAAGTGTTTCTTTTTTCACTTTGATACGCCGAAGTAGTTTCAAGCTATCGATGTCCCGTTTATTTCAAATTATAAATGTTAACAGTAGAATAAATACTGTAAGGAAAATATACAACTTACTTTACTTTATTTTATGTGACTTTTTTGCAGAAAATAATACCAAATTATTATTTAATTTAGCTTATAGTTGAGTAACGCAAATTACTATTTGTATTATATACCTAATACTTTACAGCCAAGACTATAAAAAAATCTAGTAGTTCCTATGAAGAATTTACCCGCCGTAAGGTGGCCGCCGGCACAAAATGGTCGACTTTGATTCTTTTAAACACCCGTGTGGATGAAAGGGCTTGGCTAATTAGGATACCTACTTCTTTACAAACCTTTTGAATTAAAATGCCTAAATAATTATGATTAAGTATTTTCATTCAAAAAGATATAGATATCAAAGAAAATTGAAGACTTAGATTATTTCTATACTACTTCTGACGTAATACGGGTTTTAGGGACGTCAGTCCCCTTTTTTTCTTTGACGCGGGGAACGAATTTACTCGCCTTCACCGGGCGACGAAGATGCTCCATGTGCACCTATAAGACGAGGCGACGAAAGAGTGACAGGAGAAGACGCTCTTTGTACCCCTCTTATAAGAAGAGGGGAGAAAGTGCAACAGAAGGTTGCGTTTTCGCACACGGGCAAGGGCCAAGGATGAGAACTTCACCCCATTGCTCTGTCACAAAGTTGGCGGGGTGGTCCTGTGGTGCGGGTGGTTACTGCTACCACTGGACCCCACCCAGGGCCAGTGAAGGCGCGTAAAAGCGTTCCCCCGCACCGACAATGAAAAGGCTATTGAGCCCCACCGCCACGACAAGAGTTAAAGCATGGTGGGGAGATGTCAGTCCTTGCCCGGAACCGGACAGCCATCCGCGTCGGTGGTCGACGGTACTAACCGTTGGGAACTGATAGACGCCAGATATATCTTAAAAGCGGTTTGCGGATTCCGTAGAATTGCACTTTATAAAACTTCGACCAGTACTATAAGAATGTGAACCTTTGACAAGGCGCATTTTGTTAACGTTTAGATTAATCACGACTAATTTCAATTTCGGGAATACACTGAGATTGCTCATTAGGTTCCTATGTTATAAAAATAAATATAAATATCACACTTTCCATCTATTTATCTAACGTACAATAATATTTACCAGGACAGTCTCAACATAACTTCTTATTTATACTTGCCATATGAATGTTTGATTACTTCGGATATGAGTTCACACAGGCTTGTTGGTTTTGCATTTTCGTCAAGATGCCATTACCAATACGCCGACTAATTGGATTATATGAAAGCTCTTGAAGATTAGCGTCGTTCTATTTACCAGAATACTGGTTATAGTTTTAAGATAAAACCATCAATACGTATGTAATATATACGAAGATCGTTTACAGAGCTTAAGCGCTCAGATCTATAAGATGTATTCCAGGATATATAACAAATAAATAGTAATATGTACCGCAGGACTGAATCTGAGTAATTAAATTGTAAACACAATAACTAGAAAAAACTTCAAATAAATTTAACAGAAAATATATTCTTTTAAATGGACCATCCTAAAGAGCATTCGTGGGTATTCTTCACTTAAATATCTGCTTCTATCTGCGTCTCGCGTTTTCATCTCTCTGAAACCTATCATTTTTCAGCGTAAAAGTATTTTTATATTGTTCCATGCTTCATCTACGTTGCTTAATCGCATTATAAATGCACTCAATACGTTTCGCGTGAATGATTATGACGCGTTACGTCTGATTTCAGCCACGTTGACCACATCGATGAAGAAGCATTCGAAGATGACTTATGTTGTCATGATGTCATGATCATTGTATGAGTAGATGGCGCTCTAAGGGGGAAGACTATATCTAGTTGTGGACATCATCCGGCTGATAATTTTAATGATAAAGAGGTAGTGCCATACTGAGGCACCGGACAGGTGTTCTTGCTCTCATGACACCGTCGCAAAGAAACAGCTACACTGCGAGCGAGTAACTGATGGTCCATTGGAAGGTAGGCAATGCATCTACATGACAGTAATACATATGTCTATAGGCGTCGGTAGGCGAATAAAGGCTCCGATATCTCGTTTCCTCTCTACACTGTGAAAATCTTTTCATGTGACGATATAAGGATGCTCAGAAGAACATCCCTATGTCTGAGGAGCAGCGTGCCCCATTTTCACCTGTTAACACAGTCGCCTGTTATAAACATACATTTATAATATTAGTAACATATCTCCTGTTATTTACAGGAGACGTACACGTAGCAGGAGATATGTACGTTCTACACGTACAGATAACAGTTTGATCTCTATACAGGCAAAGTTGTAATCAATAGTCGCTAAAGGTGGGTTTTTCCGGTAAAATGAGTTGGCTGCTGAAGGCTAACACGTATTAGTAGGAACACCTCATTACTAGTGTTCCCGGGGCAAATGGAGGTTAATTTCATTAGCCGGTGCCCAACGAAACGTGTGATAACTTTAGTGATGTTATGCGGAGAAGTACCCTCGGGATCGAAACAAATGTAGAAGGTAAGGGAATGCTGGCGTTGATGAATTTATTAGCTGACTTTAGCGAATTAAACTGGGTTAGGTTTGCGTGCGAATAATTTTAAAAAGTATAATATTCTACTAAGATTTTCTAACTTTGCTTTTTTTATGAAACATCAGCGATCCGCCCCGACTTCGCCCGTGAATAACACGGGCAGGATTGCTACCTTAATAAATTATACATTAAAACCTTCTATAGGAATAGTATCCACTGGTGAATCCATAACATAAAAATCCCTTAAGCGTATTTCGAAAAAATCGATCATATCTTATGATAAGTCGTATAAAGTAGATAAATATATTAATTTATGATAAGATTTTTTATTATTATTTAATTAATTTTAGCAGTAACGTGACAGCAATGCCCTCGTGTTTAGTGTAAACGACACGACACCATTGCTGCCAAAAACAGGTTTGTGAGATTCCGGTGGCCCATTGGGGTGAAGAATTGTGCTGATGTCTTTGGGTGTCATCCGTCATAAAAAGGCTCCAATTGCTCGCAAAATATTTTTTCTATAGTATAGGGGGCAAAAGAACAATCGGAGCCTTTCAACGACTACCGACGCCCATGAACATCAGCATAATTATAGCGATGCGTTGCCCACCTATTCACTTGTACTGTTTTAGTACTGTTTGAGATGTATTCTACAACCTCGATATCTGCGTAACTTCACAGTAGTATAAGCGAGAGAAGTAATTTTATCTGTATAACTGAAGAAACAAACTAAGAAATTTATTGAAAATTATTAAATGGATGATATTTTTATATCGTATTAGATTATTCTTATTGACTTATATCAAAATGGCTGAATATTTGACAGTTGTTTTTTATAAATAAGTGGTAGTGGTAAGCTGCGTTGCAACCGATCTCGGCCGGCACTCGGCTACTGGTGAGATAACTCTCGTTTACACGATAATCACCGCTAAGTTACAGCTATGTCGCGATTCGTGTGGCTTCAATATCGGTTGATATCATAAGACACTGACTCTCGTTTGCCCCCGTACTATAAAAAGTTGATGTCTCCATTAGCTTATATAAAAGAACGAGGAATCACAAAGTTACGACTACTTAAACCAGAAATCTCGTTAATATAATAAAAAGTAAATCAATAACCCCATAGCCACATTTTATGTTAAAAGTATTTTAATACGACAAATTGAACAATGTCAGACAACACAAGCATTGATACGATCACTTCATTACCATAACTGATTGGACAGAGGTATTGTCCCGAAAATTCGTGCAGCAATTACTGGGACACGGTGGTCCCGTGCGCCGTGTAATTACTGCATGGGGACTTAAACTTTACTATAAAACAGTACATCAGTATTTACTTTTTATTGTTTTAAAGATTTATGAACTGAAAACTTCTATAGATGTGTTGGGTATTTTTATCGATGAGAAAAATTATTGACACGACATTGTCATCGACACCGCGTGTAATACCTAATAAATGATATTATAATATAAAGTGCATTATTATTATGACACATTTTATAAGTTAGTATTCAGTGTAAGTAATAATGGCGCCGATTAAGATACAAAATATATTTTGGTTTATGAAAACTTCCGCAGACGGGTTGGGCTTTATTCAAGATCTAACTTGTCAACACAATCGAAGTGCTGGTGATTTATTTATTAGGCGAAAAAGAAAGTTTGTTACAATGGCTTAGTTTCCAAATATACCTTCAATTGATGACAATTCTTAATTTACACACATTGAGCAATAAAGCTAAGTTTAAAACTTCGCATTTTTTCAGAGCGAGTTTGATTTTCACCAGAAGGTGTGGAAGTGAGAAGGACAAGATTTCCTGATCACATGGACATCTATCTGTCTATGTTGTTGACAACTTTAATAAAGTACTTTGTATGGCCCAGCTGACGCGAACTCTTAACATTTTCCCCTATTGATACGCGGCAAAATAAGCTTTTATTTTTATTATCATGTGCATTAAAATAACAGGTCAAAAAGGATTGATCCTACACAACGGAAATTAAATTGATAAACAATAAGACATAGCTATTCTAGATACTAAAATCTAAAACCTGTAATTTCGAAATGAATTCCCGTGCGTACTAATTAAATATTTTAAACCTTTTTCGTTATTGATATAGGGCTGTTTTCGCCGTTTGCCAAAGTTACAAATATCTTGGTATGCTATCTATCTTAGCTTTTACAAAAATTTTCTTTTGCGTTCCAATAAGGACTTTTAATTGTTACCAAAATGTATTTATTAACTATTTAACGGATTTTATCGCGTTTCTGAATATTTACTTGTGGAGCGAGACAGAACCGCCGTAATGAACGAATGTATTGAAATCCTTTTGCTGTCTTGTAATAAAAATAAATCTAAAAATAATTTTCAGATACAAATAATAAATAGATAAGAATATAAATAATAAACAGATAAGAATTATAATGAATATCATTCGCGTAAATATACGAATACAACATATTACCAAATTTGTTATCAGATAATTATGTTCGCAATAGTCTAGTCTTGACTGTAATTGACACCGGTAAAACAGACCCTAAGTGTTCTTAAGTAACAAAATTATAATTGTCAGTTATGAAAGTGTCATACTATCATACAACGAGATAGACAACGCATCGTACAGCAAACATAGTACCAGACAATGCAATGAAGTTACCATATTTCTAAATATTTTCCGTATAATGTTCATATTATTTTTCTGCATAGAAAACTTAATGCTGTATATTACCAGCAGCGCCAGTATAAATTTCAGCAGGCTCAGAGTCCCCATTAATGCCGTGTGCTCATCGCGGCCATGATTATGCAAATACCAACATTTATCATTGAACGTGCTTGCTTATAGTTTAGGTCTACATGAACAGATTTCAAAGTTATACTATATCAGTGTGTGGGAATCCTCGATTTACAAAAATAAAAGATACATGACTTCACACTGAACTGTCAATCTCTTTAGTCCATGATTGTAAAGAATCGTATCTTTTTCCAAACTCAATCTTACTCGCATGATTTTTAGTGATTTTTTTAGGGATTGACTAGCCGTAGAAGTACCATCATGGCTTTCAGGTGGAAGTTGAATTTCAGTTTCATTGCCCTGGGCTGGTGTCCACTACATTAATGGCGGCACTGTAGGTGGCATAAATAGATAGATGGTTTTAGAGGACATTCGGCACTACAATGTGCCCCGAACCTCTGGATGCACTCACTGGATTTAAACAAAAAAACAAAGCATTAAAAAGGATTTTTAGTGGGTGAAATAGTGGTAACGTTTATAATAGGGAATTTTACCATGTAAAGCGGGAGGGAGCGGCGCTGCTACTAAGATTACAAAATATTCACCTTACATTTTTTATTTTATAGATAAAAGAGATGACTGTTTATGTTGCATTTAAATTTTTTTTACAGAGTGCATATTTTGACAGTGGCACTTCTTTTATATGGATATTGGCACATTTTTCTAAGTCATTGGTTGTAGTGCCAAAAAGCGTTCACCCTTTTCGTTCCTCACATAGTGAAATTAGTAGGAGAACGTCATTATATAATACTAAATAAGCCGAAAACTTTTAATAGTATTTTACATTGCAACTTCCTGCCTATTGATCACCGCAAAGAGGTCAGGACCCGATCTCATTAACTTCCTAATTAAGAACCACGTACGTGATCCGCCTCTAGATTTTAAGGACCGCTCCTCCTTCATGCTAATAGCTGTAAATTACTTTTTAATATTTGGCTGATAGTGATATGAGAGTATGTAATTTTTTTTAATGATCATTGCAAATTTGATATGAGTTTATTTTTAGTTCTTTCAAACTTTTTAATAATTAAAGACTATAAAGTTTTAAGAAATTGAGATCAGATTATGTATTATTGGCTTATTATTTTTTAACAATTGTTAAAAAGAATTAACCTGTAATTCTATATAATTATCTAGAAATAGATTTATATAACTATTATAGCTGGTATGAGAGAATTATACAAACTAATATTTTTTAATCTTTATTGCAAATTTAATAGTACTTAATTTTTAGTTCCTTCCAGTTTTTACTGGATTCTATAAAACATACATACAATAAATACATACAATTCGCTAAAACTATAATTATAGCTACACTTAAACAGCAAGGTTGATATTACATGAGAAATCATGTTAACTTTATCAAAAGCACATTTTTTTATGTATTTTCATGGGTAAACGAGAGATCGGAGCATTTCTAATAACAATCGCTGCCCATACACATCCGCATCATTACCATGAAGATGCGTTGCGCCTACTCCCCCAATCCTCTTTCCAGAGGGCCTTCGGCAACTCACAGGACGCACGAAACGCAACGGCGGTCCTCTTGCTAGGTACCACCTCGGTCGTACCCGCCCAATTCGGCTGCAATGCAGCTTGGTACTACCTTATTACACATAATTTGTTTCCATTATTTCCTTGTTCCACTGACTACCTGCCCCTTAAGTCCCAACACCCATAGACATCCCCCTAATTTTCACGTAGATCGTAGGTACAGTGAGTAGATTCACTGCACTCCTTTCATCTTCCCTCAATGGGTCTCGACCGCAAACTGCGTGGCATAAAAAAACATTGAAAAATACATAACGCATAGCCAAAAATGTTTTCGGTGGATCCGTAACAGAATTAGGGGTTATTACTTGCAGTGAAATATCGTTAGGCAGGCAATTTTGGTGTCACATATTGACTATTAGCGAACGGCGTTATGCCTCTTCGATATTCATATAGCCAAAGTTATCGTGTATGCGGTATAATATTATGAAAGCATAATAATTTAGTAGCGAAAATTGTTGGCCTATGCCAATATAGAGGTTATGACGTCCTCAAATAAGCATTGGCAATTAGGTCATTAGGATTTGTCTGGAAATGGCTGCTTTGGTCGTTGCCTTTGTGAGGTGGTTCACACAAAACGTGGCATAGCTGTCACTTTACTGCGGTGTCGTGTAAGCAAGGTGTACCTCCCCGGTCGTGACAGCCTTACACGGTAGCACTAATTGTTACGAAACAAATGTTTGTACGAGAAAGCCACAGTACCGGTCCGATTTCAGGATCGGAGCTGAAATCTGATCTAGCTGATTCGAGTGACATTTACACACTAGATTCCAAACTGCTGTTCTGTAAAATACCTTCAAATTTATTTACTAGAAACGACTCTCTATCGAGGTTAATGTCCCCCTCTTTAGGGGAAGAATTTTTCCAGCAGAGAATATCTTCTGGTGATGTGCTCATGTGATTAGGATATGCTTATGTATTTGTATTATATTATATTAATAATATATATATTAGGATATGCTTATGTATTTGTATTATATTATATTAATAATATATATATTAGTTATAATAATGTCGTCCTTTTCGTATTTAGGCCACGGCGCCCTCTACAGAGAATAGTCAACTGCGCAGGACGTATTATGGTGCACAAGTGTGTGCGCAGACACTCCCTATTTCCTCATTATCGTATATCAATGGACCAACTCGCAGGGCTGAGAGCATAATCTGCACTCCGAGACATGCGGGTGTAACACCGCCAACTTATTGACTTCGGATTGTTATTAGAAATTGTAAAATCCCAATAACACTTTAATCCGACCCGGGACCCGAACTTAGGACCTGATGAATGCGGCTGAACATGCTTACCACTAGACCACGAGGCAGGTACAATATATATATATACAAAATATATATACAAAATATTTTGAAAGACGGGTCAAATTTGATCTCGCAGATAGCTCACAGAGCACGTGGAGGATAGCTTTAGAGTGACGACAACAGTATGAAAGCAATTATCTCAGTACATCAGAACTCGTTTTTATTTATTTATTTAATCGAAATGGACGCCAGATGCTACACGGCTCGGTGCAGTGACACGGACAACTTTTATAGTTTTGTTCATATTTATTTAACGTTGTGGATATTTTTATATTTAAATGGATGTTACGCATGACTTTACATGCTTGTACTATGACTTTTACTTGCCTTTTTTTTTTGACGCGGAGAAACGCATTTACGTGCCTTCACTGGCCCTAGATGGCCTCCAGTGACGTGGAGTAACTCGACGGCTAGTCAGCTCCCTAAGGGACCGGCTCTACCTTCACGGACGGGGTTGTCCCGCACTACAGGTCAACCCCACCGACGTTGGGACAGTGCAATGGGGTGGGGTTCCCATCATCGCGTACCCCGTTTGAAAAAGCGCCTCCTCCTGTTGCTCTTT
Source organism: Eumaeus atala (assembly GCA_017140195.1). NCBI lineage: Eukaryota > Metazoa > Arthropoda > Insecta > Lepidoptera > Lycaenidae > Eumaeus > Eumaeus atala. The sequence continues at coordinate 948,353 of JAFELO010000370.1, read as the reverse complement.
GGTCTCCTTTTCTTATAAGAGGGGTATCGAGCGCTTCCTCCTCCTGATCTTTAGCCCCCTCTTCATATAAGACAGGTGCAGAGATCCCCTGGGTTCAATTGGCTTCGCCCGGGTTCACTCCAGGCTACTAAGCACCACCGCCACTACAAGGCTTGAACCGTGGTGGGGATCACTTTTACTTGCCAACATTAGCCACTATAGGAACAAAATCTATCCGCAAGCATATGTTTGCGTGTTATCGGAAAAGCAAACAGAACACGAAGAATTTCTTATAATTATTTTTGACGCTATTTTTTACATAGCATACAGCGACTATCGACGCTCATTAGCATACAGCGACTATCGACGCTCATTAACATTGGCACAGTTAGTAAAATACATTAATGCGGCTTATGAGTAAACCACCAGGCTCAGTAGCCTATCAGACTTATAACAAACCGCGTCAAAAGCGACATCATAGCTGTCATCATATTATTTTAAGGCAGTATCATGTAAGCAAGAGGACACTATATCTTTCCAATGGTAACGACAACTATGTAATATTGTTTTGATTTGTAAATAAACGGTTTTTTTTTAAATAAGCTGGTTTCTGATAATTTTTAGTAATTTAATCGCTAAAAACTTTAGTTATTTTTTTCACCTTACTGCTTGGACGCTTGTGCTATTTTAAATAGGTATGATTAGTGTAAAGGATGTATGTAGAATAGGAGGAGAAACGAGCAGTCGAAGCCAATTAGTGATTAACAACACCCATTTATACGAATATGCAGACGCGTTGCTGCTTCAACCCCTCCAGCAATGGCCCGCCGCCAAAATACTTACACACCACACAAAATTTGACAGCAAGCTCTCATTTTACGGATATCTCCCCAGTCTTGGCGGCTAACGTCAGCTGCAGTACAGCATCACACTAACTCTTACAAAACTAAGTAGTGATAAAATCTATGTGCGGTGGAGAGAAAAAAAATTAGTACAACTGAAGTATTAAACACTAGTTCCACTGTAACATGTTTTTATTTCAAACTAAGACGCGAACAGCTGGTCGTATCCCAAAAAAAAAAACAACAAAGAAATAGAAAACACGATATCACTTCACAGCAAATTAATATCATAAATATAAGTTTATATAGAAATTGTTTCCGACGCGTTACGGGATCTTTTCAAAGATTAAATAATAAAAGAACAGGATAAAGAAACGGAAAATGTTATTTGATACAGAAAATTGAACGTCAAACCAAATGATGAATGAGAGCCGTGAAAATAATTTATTATCAAGTGTTGCTGTTTATGACAAAAAAACGTAAAACTAAGAAGATTGACCTGTTAAGCAGGTCCAAAATCCGGAGTGCGGCGGAGCCGTCAGATCTTGCGTCGTTATTACCCCTCAGGTCATGTCAGGCCGGGATGGAAACCCGGCCCAGTTTAGACATAATGTCGTAGGGACTGTTCAAAGGTATGAGACGAACTTCTTAGCATTCCATGGATTCACCGTGCGGGTGCCGGGTCCATCGTGTGGCAGAAGGAGTAAACCCCAGTAGCCCCGGGACTTGTGAGTCCGGGTGGAGGTTTAAGAGGCCTCTTTGTGATGAGCATCAACACTCTCCTTCACTACTCAGGTTCACAAGGAGGAGAAATCTTCTCGCTGATGCCAGCCTGTCGTTGGGTGATCTCCTTTCCAGCCGATCCGAGACCGTCCTATTATAGCCTTCGACCAATTCCTTAAAAGAAGGATGGAATTTTTTCCTTCACGTATTACATAAATATATTTTTAGGTTTCTCATGTTTGATACTCGCTTAGAATCCTTTTTTGAGATAAAAAAAAATTTTTACAAGAACAAAATTCTAGGGTACTATTATATTATTCCAAGAAGTCTTTATTGTAGTTTATGCGTGAAGGAATAATAAATGCTATACACTTTTCCATTGGAATGCGTGCAATAGTGGGATATGTCCAGATTACTAACTCGCTCTGATGAGATGGAGTGAGTACTTCAATATTTTTAATTTTAAACTTGTAAAATATTCACCTCCATAATAATCCCATAAAATTCAAAGATTTCTCTGAACAACTTTATAAAGCAATGCTTTAAAGTTGTGTATCATTTTAAAGGTCGTTTACGCAATGTCATTATCTAAAAAAATATGGGAGGTTATCGATATTTATTTAAATAAGCATTATGAAGTTCTTAGATATTTTCGTAAAGCCCTGTAAAATCTGTTTAGTAATATTTAAACGAATGTTTTATAATTTATCTTGTACAAAAATATACATTAAGGTTTTATAGATACCGCAATTAGATTTCCATCATCGAAATTAAGAGGGTGAGTTATAAGTAATGAAAGTTTGTTTCCTAAAGGCCCACACACATCTCTTGGTGCGAGATTTAATAACATATAGATAGTGATGTCCGAGAGTTCTTTTTGACATCACATAAGTAAAAAAAAACATAGAGAAGAACAGGTTGTGCCAAACTAGAAAAAAATGTTATTTTCAGGAATACGTACCAAAAGGATTAAAACGGTACCATGCTGCATAGGATGAGGTAGTGCCATGCTGCATAAGAGGAGGTAGTGCCATGAGTGGTGCATAACACTATATCCTCCTATGCAAAGGAATTGGGCCAGCATGACAGGAGAGGTACCTCTCGCTCACGAAATACAAAGTGACATCTTCAGTGTCGCGCTTCATGCGGTTTGTGAGTAGCCGGTGGCCCATGGGGGGGCAACGCATTGTCATAGTAATTATGTGGTTGTTCATGTGCGTTGGTTGTCGTAAAAAAGGCTCCGATTACTCGTTTGCCTCCTATTCTATAAAAAAAATGTTTTCCATAATATTTCTACCATGTTCAATTTTTAATTATTTATGCTACGCTTAAATAAAGGAGAGATTTTCTAACTTAGACATTAAATAATCTAGACACGCGCATTCAATATTGTCAAACGTCAGAGAACAGACATTCCTAGAGAGGATTTAGACATTTCTATAATGAAAACCTTTTGTCTTGAAAGCTTCAAAGTGATTGTGTATGAAGATGGAAAATAAAACAAGCCCAAGACTCGACGCTGCTCACGTGTTACGTGATCTGACTAGTGAAAATGTAGCTTCACTAGCCATCCGCCCGGCTTCACACAGGTAATAAAATCAACCCATCTGATTGTTACGACTTTTTATTGTTTTATTTATTGAGTGTCAATGTTGCAGTGCTGCCGAATGGGGCTGACACTGTAGCAATTATATTTCGCTAAATAAAAAATAAAATAATTATTTTATTAAAAAGTATATCTGTCATCTTTGACTGTTAGACTATAGGTGTGCCTTATGTTGAAGAAATGTCACTCTTTTTCTCTTTTGCTGGACGTGGAGGACGGAAAGATGGCAGATGCTATCTGCCATCACCAAATGTAAATTAAATAGTACTTCTATTTTCCACCGGGAACCTATATATTCTAAACAAAATATGATAAGAACAATAAATGATTACATGTAAAAGGAGCTCTACTACTTTTCCTTTTTTTCCTTTTAAATTTGGATGTAAAATGAAGATATGATGTTAGCATAATCTTCCACTATTCGATATAAGGAATGAAGAAAGATCCGCAAACAAACAGCTGATTAATAATTATACATTGAAAGGAGTCCTCCAGGTTTCGGCAGGGAGTCTCGGACAACTACCCAGATACGACTTGGTTCCCCAACTTTTAACTAACCCTCATTAAAAACTGTATTGGTTCTATTGTTCGTTCCTGTACTATTTTAAGTTTGTTCATGATTGTGAATGTGGAGAGAACATGATTGAAAAACAGATTAAACCTTTAATAGCCCTTTACCCCAGAAGGGCTTGTATCACAACACGACTGGGGTGGTAACCTTTCGTTTACATAACGCTGCCAAACAAAGTTATGCGGTTGGGTTTTGTGCGGTTTAGGAGTTTCAGGTGGCCCATTGGAGGGTACGGGGCAGAAAGGACATCACATCTGCATAGCACACAGTAATTCCAGAACATTTATAACATTGAATATACGTTGATGATAATTGTATACATCGCAGTATCCGTTGTATTAACTGATGTCGCTAACAACTACTCCATAACTTGTCAGTAGTCCTAAATAAATTGATATTTAATTATTTACTATTATGAGTCCTAAATAAATTTTTATTTAATTATTTATTATCAGTAGTCCTAAATAAATTGATATTTAATTATAACAATCATGCTGATGTTCAATTAACAAATTCAAAAAAGATGTTCAGGCTCGTATGTGTGGTGAATAACATTTTAAGATAATAAAGTGTACGGCAGTTACCTTACCACACTTGGGAATAAGACTCTCTTCTCAGGCTATATCGTAGAAATTTTATTGCTTATTGTATAACTGTGTATATTTAATTGTTTTTTTTTATCATTGAATCATTTTCACTATTATTGAACTAATTGAACTTTGATGACAGACCGGCTAAGTTCCTTTCGCAGTTATACTCAGGACAGAGCTAAGTTTGAACTGGTGGTAGATTATGTATGCTGACGTTCAAAAACTTATTTTCTATTGTAAATAAAAACATTTTCATTCATAATTGATTCAGATGCTCTGACTGCGCGTCTGCACCCAGCTATAAAAAAGTACATTCTGCTCTATGAGTGCTCGTCGGGCGGCGAGACTAGCTCTATGGCCGAAAAGGGGCTAGACTCTCCAGCAGATGGGCTTTTATAAACATTTATATTTACACACAATATAATTAAGACTATCGAGATTACGTGAAAGGCAAAATATTTATAGAAATAAAATAGTCAGTCACGCTTGATGAAAATTAAAAAATCAAAACCTTATGATGGCAAATTAGAACCGGTCGTAAATGTGAAAATTCTATTTTTTAAAATGACATAGGGGCCAACGGGCAGTTGAGTAATGATTCGGTAATCAGACGTTTTTAATACTATGCGTTTAGTAGACGCGTTGTCGGCCTTTAAGGTATAGGTAGGCTCTTTTCTTGAAGACCTCTAGGTCGTATTGGATCGGAAATACCGAAGGAGGCGGCTGGTCCCACAGTACAGTTTACAGCGCGCGGTATAAAGTGTCGTTTAAACCGCACTGTTGTAGATTTACGGATATCAAGGTGATGGGTGTGTATTGTCCGAAGATGGAATGCTGCTTCTTGAATTAAGCCGAATAATTCCTCGAAACACTCATAGAAAATATTGTAAAATACGCATAGTGAACCGATATCTCTACGTAGAACCTAGGATCGAACTGTCCGGAAGTAACTTGGTCGTCAACGGCTCGAGTCGCTCTCCCAAAATATTCAATACTAGCCTAAAGATTAATAAATAAATTTGTATTTAACTGTTCACAGGTGGCTTAATTTATATTTTCAAAGTTACTATACCTACATACCTAAGTGGTTTCAATTTCCTACAACACCCGGCTTCTTTGAGGCTAATTTACTTCCAAATGAACACGGAACAGAACGTTATTCGATATATCGACACCGAGTATTCCGATATTAGCTGAGGTCGATAGGTATGTGTTTCGAAAACGAGGAGAGACAAAGGGTGACTTTTTTGCTGTAAACGCGCAAACTTGTGTCTTATGGGTGTTTCATTGGACTAAATTTATTCGGCCCCATTCCGAGGCTTAGAATAACAAATAATCGACTTCGGACCTAAGCTTGTTCTGATACTAGTTCACGTGTTCCCGGAAAATATTAGCACGGCCAGTGTAAAAAGCATCCCTAGTACCTTTATCTGCGTAACAATAAAGGAGATGAGAAATTTAAAGGCGGAGCATGCACCGTCAACCACGACCTTGCCGCTGTGATTTGTCAAGACGCTGGTGAGTATAATTTCCCTGGCAGAACGTATGAAAGAAACTTTAAAAAGAGCGCTTTGTGCCAAACCCGATCAGACTGTCCGGTAATAGCCCCCCCCCCCCTGGGTTTCAACTGCCTCCGCCCCTTTGGTACGTTAAGTAAATTATAATAGCAACAGCTGAACGTATCTAAGTATTTCCGGCGCTGACAGTTGATAATGGATCCTATAATTTTGAAAAACATGGGGCTATCGCAATAGATCAGTAGTTGGATGGATCGGAGCGGTCGCCTTTTTCAGTGATCGGGTGCACTAAAGCTGTCATCCAAGAGCCGGAGACAACGCCAACAGAGTAGAAGAATTAGAAAGAACGCATCAACACTGGAGCCAACTCAGGAGCACATTTTCACAGCACAATCGGAACGATGCCATCGGGCCCACTCGAAGTAACCACACCGCGGGATAGTAAGCAGCGGATTTACCTGATAATTCAAAGAGGAGTTCGACCCAAAAAGGGAGCCCAGAAGTTCGGCTTTCTCTTTTGCGGTATGGCGCAGCGATTCATTATTCCGGAGCAAATAACGGAGAGATGGCTTAGCGAAATTCCATAAGACAGCCTTAGCGAGGGGCCAAAATACATGAGTTCTTGAAGTAAGGTGAACTAGTAACTCACCAATTTTGCTGACGTGCTCTGACTTCGTTTTGGCGCAAATTGTTTTTGAAGGACCAGGAGGCTGAATTATACTCCTTCTTTAGTGTTCTGGTATTTTCATCTTGTGTACCCACTCACTCCTGTTTATGTAGAAGTGTCAACTTACAACAGCATCCAAACGAAGGTTGCGAGCTGCCACCTATCGGTAATCGGCGTTGGGGCTATCGAGCTATAAGATAATCCGCCTCCACGGGTAGGATGTCATAAATGACCGCATCCCATCCCAAGCCCAAAATTAAATAAATTGGTTATTGTATAAAAATTCATCGACTTGTAACATGAATTTTCATAAAGAATTGACAATACACTTCATCTAGTCAACAATGTCTAATCACATACACGGACAAACATACCATCAAAATCGATGAAATTGTTTACGAAATGAGAGTACTCACAAACATCATCACCAGCTTCATTACGTCCACTGCTGGACATAGGCCTCCCCCATAAAGCACCATAGGTCACGGTCACGAACAACTTGCATGCAGTCTACGCCACCTTAACCAAGTTGTCACTCCACCAGGAGGTCATCCCCAACATGGTTCAAGCCTTGTCGTGGCGGTGAGGCTCGGTAGCCTGGGGTGATCCGATATACCTTAGGCCAAGCCCATTGAACCGAGTAGGTGGCGACTCTTTGTACCCCTCTTATAGGCAGAGGGGACTAAAGAGCAGGAGAAGGAGCCGCTCTTGGTAGCCCTCTCACAAGAAGAGGGGACAAAAGAGAAAAGTGGCGGCGGCTATGCGTACGGGGCAAGGGACGAGGATGGAAACCTCCCACCCTCGTCCCTTGCCCCGAGGGGTGAGGTCACACCATTGCACTGTCCCAAAGGCGGCATGGATGGCACTCACGGTGATTTTTGTGGGTGTTCTGCACCATAATCTGACCAATACCATAACCGTGAGCCCCACGCAACACTTGACCCCACCCAGGGCCGGTTTAGGTGCGCGTAGCGTAGTAGTAGTAGGTATAATTCATTATGATCCTGTATTGTATAAGCTTTTATTGGGGAGGGAAACTGGAAACATCTTCCTATTCATCCTATTTTCTTCTGATAAAATTATAAATTAGTTTCGGGTCCCAAGGCACTTTTTAGCATGATCTCGGGCTTTATATCAAAGGCTCACAAGTGGTGGCCACTGTTGATGGCCACTGGAGACACAGACAGCAGCGTTGGGAAGGTGTGATGGGCCATGCCCGTACTGTTATAAATAAATTTCAATTTTTTGTGAGACTTCGACATTCCCGAATTATTTTTAGCTGTCATGCAGGCCCCGTTTTCTGCCTGTAAAAGCAGAAGACACGCGTGCTCCTGTCTCTTTTTCTCTCATATTTTCTCTTGTTCTCTTTATACGGTTTATCCCTCTTACGTCGCTAAATTAATCTCGGTGTCTCGGTATTTGTTCAAATATTTGAAATATCTATGTGAATTCAATAAATGGATTGTTATCTTTTTTTGACATTTTAGTAAAAGTATTTATATAAAAAAAGATCTCGATATTTACAGTTATTCATAATTAATGTTGATTTCTTTTATATTCCTGAGGTTCTAGCTTTTTTGATAGCGTAGGAGGACAAGGACCCATTTTTTAATAGAATAGGGGGGCAAACGAGAAAAGGAAGCGTATTTAAGACTACCGACGCCCACGAATATTCACATAACTACAATGCCGATGCGTTGCCCTCCTTCGTCCCGCCCCACTCAATTGTCCACCGGCTACTCACAAACCGCACGAAACAGGACACTGAGGATGTGACCCAATTCCATTTCAATGGAGGATGAAGTGGCATGTACTATGCATGGCACTACCTCCTCTTATGCAACATGACACTATCTCTTTCTGAAACCCATTACGTGATGAGATCCATAATCCACATATGTAGATGCGTTGTCTTCTTTCATCCCATCCTCACGAAGTTGATTATTACCCATAGTAATTGACTTTTAGGTATACTACAAAACTGAACAAGCTCCAAAATAAACGCCCTCTTCGAATTACTGACCCCCATAATCAAATTATATTCCAGCCAAATGTCCTGTCACTCCTGTTTTGAATATTAATCACCGCTCACATCAAAAATTAAACAAATACAACTTTTCAGATCAAACTTGATAAATTTTGAGCGTTATTACGTTAATAATTTTAAAGTTGGTGGATTTGAGCGTCCCTAAAGTTTCCCAATATATATTCATATTTTAAGCCTGAGTGCAAGAATTCGGACCATGTTTACATCAAACTTTGTGACGTATCTGATGAATAAAAACTTACATTGATTAATTATATCAATGACCGTAACTCTATAGCATGTATGTTACTGTAAACTCTTGTCACCTCAACGCGCAAGGGTCTCATTAGTTACGTCCCAGCTAATATTATAAATACGAAACTGAGTTTTATTGTCTTTACTCCTTCACACCTAAACTTACGTTACGAAAAAAATATGAGAAGTAAAGTCGTGTGGAAAAATAACCCGTAGGAGCTTAGTAGACAGAAGTTGATCGCTTACCGCGCTTAAGTTGCTTGTGTATCTTGCCAACTTTTCACTTTAGAATCTTATCTTTTTAGGACTAAAGTCCAGTCGCGTGTTTCTTAATTTTACATGATTAGATGAATAGATGTGACACTGTTTAACAGACTACTCCAAAATTAGGAGTTTTTTTAGTAGCGATGCTAAAGCCAGTTAGGTATCACCTAAACATACAAAGCTGCGAGTATCCTTAACTAGAATAATAAAACATCGGTAACTATGTTCAAAATACTGCAGAGGCTGGAATTCAACTTCGTGACAACTGCGACTTAGCTAAATGATATAACAGAATAAGGGGCAGACGAGCAATCGGAGCATTTTTTACGACTACCGACGCCCATGCACATCCACGTAATCACTATGCGGATGCGTTGCCCTGTTCTCCCCCATCCCCATGGACCGTGGCGTCAAGTTCGACTCTCCGTTTCCAACAAATTGTTATAGGATTTTTGCGATGTTGGACTCCCATGCATAGACCACATGATTCAGGTTTATGGATTATAAAGGGTGACAGTAAAGCTATAATATCCTATCGGAGTCATGTTGTAAGGGGTAACTTATACCCCTATATGATACAATTTGGCTGCAAGACAACTATTATAAATTCTTGTTCTAAATCAAAACTTTGAGCGCCAAATGATACAACGTATATTATCATATTTTTTTTATTTGAGACTTAAAATAATATTGAATATTTCAAACATGGAACGTAAGAATACAATATTTGTCTAATACGCTTTCACGACCTATGTATGATCATTAAAATATTCCTCCTGAATTCAAGAATACCGTTATATCCGTGAACATCGACCGCCATTCCTCTGTACGATGCAAATAAAAGAGCTTTTGAAATCAATTCAGGAACCGACTCTAGTCTACTTCAAATTCAACGCTCAAAGAGATCATTATGATAAAAATTATTACCATAGAAATGCGACCTTTAATATAATGTGCCGAATTGATTATTCACGCGACTGTACCTAACGACGTCACTTGTATCGGATACCGATAGGCATAACTTGAGTGTCGTAAATACTTTCTCATAACACTCACTAGCAGCACCCGTGACTTCGTCTGCTGTTATTGTGCTTTAAATGTATGTATAGATATAAAACTCGAAGTGGCGATGAGTAGAAAGTAAATTAACGCCAAATTTATGACTTAAATTCCTAAAATTATTTTAACATTGGTTTGTCCGTATTCATGTGAATGGAGTTGCGACATTAGCTGGTTTTTCTTTTAATTCGTTAGAATTGACAATCCGGGTGATTGCACAGGGCTGCTATAGTTACATTCATACTAACATAAAAACTGCTCTAATCTGTTAAAGCAGACTTTTTGTTACTTTGAACGTGCAAGACCCTGCAAACAAAAATCGTGCGTACCTTATTTTCTTCTCTTATTTATTTGATAAGCCATACATCATAATACAATTAAGTCTGCTTGAAAACATAACATTTTTCCTTGAATATATGAGCTGTTTTTTCAATTTGGGTTGCAACTTATGGAGAAAAATTATAACAATGAAATTTATATTATAAAGTACATTAAATATCAGGTATTGCTTAATGAATTTGTGTTACTTCTTGAGCGGTATTATTACAATATTCCCATCTAATGTCAAGTGATATTTCGATGGCTCTTAAAAATCTATCACTGTATTCTCTAGAGAAACCTGAGCTTAAAATTTGATGAATAAAAAAGAAAGGATCCCCTCACAGTGCATTGGGTTTCTGTGTAGCTTTCGTAAGCTACATTTTTGAATCTATTAATGGGCTATGAAGCTACCAAAGAGACCGGGGGTACGTACGTAGTAATTTAATAAACAGCTGATCAGTCAGGTTTATTGAGACCTAGTATCAATTTATAACATTGATTAATTAATATGATAAAAATGAAAATTAATTAATTTATAACCGCTTTATGTCGCGATGCCCGCAGCCCGATACTCATATATGAAACAAAAGTTGTCGCTTCAAAAGCGGCATTTCAAATTCGTCGACTAATTAAATTTTCAATTTCGTGGCTTTGTCTTTTAGATCACGTTTCACAATATTATTTGCATTTAAATATGGAACATCTTTTATAATTACTATTTTAAATCTATATGTATATTGATGCTAGAGTCGATTCCAGGATTTAAAAAAAGCAGTAAATACTATCTAAAAAAATACTCATAGTTTCCTCAAGTCAGGCCATGAAGATCTTGAAGAGCTTTGTGGTACAGAGCTATTGCCATGGTATCGGGACAGAACAAGAGGGGAGAAAAAAAAGCATGTTTTGTATAGTGCAAAAGTGCAATCGGCGTCATCAACCGCCAAAAACATACGTATCCTTGTCACGCAGATGCGTTGCCTTTCCACCTCCCCTCTCATCATCATCATTATCAGCCCTTATCGGGTCACTGCTGGACATAGGTCTCATTCAATGAACGCCAAGATGACCGGGCTCCTGCTACTCGCATCTACGGATTCCGGACCGGCTACTGCACAGAGATCGTCTTCCCACCTGGTAAATGGTCAACCGACACGCCGTTTTGTTAAACACGGCCTTCACTCCAGAAACTTAATGGCCCATCTGCCATCTGTTCTTCTGAGTGTGTGATCAGCCCATTGTCACTTCAGAGACATCACGACACGCATGAGCTCACTAGCTCATTTGTGTCGTGATATCGGTTCTCTGCCTTATGACTTCGTTACGAATTCTGTCCAACAGAGAGAAACCCAACATAGCACGTTCAATAGCCATTTGGACTACCGCAAAATAGCTGCTAAATAACGTTCCCCCTCTCCTCTAATTAATATATTTTATTTCTTACAACCAAAGGACATTTCCTATTTTTTTTTCTTGCAACTATGAGTTATACCTGTACCTCTTAATTTTGATTGAGAATATATTTCGCACTTATATAAATGCATTTTTGTAAATTCTCTGCCTGGTTTAAGTCCTTGCATGTACAATGTATATGTCATTTCATATAAAGTTGATATAAATAAAGGTTCTCATGCTTCAGAACACAAACTTGCACTTAAATAGTTTATGTATGCCTGGATAAAAGTGTGATCTAAAGTGACAGCTGTGCTGCAACGATAAGTTTACAGTGGCCTACTGAAGGGAAGGGCGGAAGGAGAGAAATATGTTCTCGTAACCTTTACGTAGATGTTTATGGGCCTCAGTTATTACCAGAATGCTTCGACTGATCGTTTGCCTCCGTCTATTATTTTTAATTTGTAATATTGTAACTTTCATTTTAATATTGTAAATTGTGTCGGCTTACACGATCAAAAAACTTCTTTGTGGATGCTGATTTTGTCTGATCTCTTTCCCAGGATTGAGAGATCATAATTTGTACAATATTTCTCCTACTAAAAGAGTAAATAATAACAGAAAACAACGAGCTTTAAGGATCCAACACTGTAAACGCTTATTGTGTTCAGCAAATCTTCAATCTTCCTTCCGACCGATTCAGCATTAACCGGTGATTTTTTTTCTTCATTTTCCACGCCGTGACGGATGCCCACGGCAATTAGTGTGCGGAAATTACACAAGAAAACACGAAGCAATCCATCACCTGTGCCCGAAAAAATAAAGCCGAGAAATCTGCGTCAGCCTTCCACAAAACGTCATTTACGCGAAGGCTTACCGTGACGCGGCCAAATTTTCGCTTATAATGTTTAGCGGGCCGTAGGTATTAAATTTTCAATTTGCTGGATGATTTTATTTCATAAATATACTTTATCCGATGAAAATTAAAGTCCGTTGTGTCGTGTAAATTACATTTAAATATTAATTAGTGGGTCCTTCGCTGTATCGAGTTGTAACTCAACCAAAGGTAATGAGATACAATATTGACGTTACGCATGGATAATTTTGTGCAGTTAAATAAAATGTTTCTCATATTATAAAATTAATAACAACTGTTGTGGTTTGTTTTATCATCATCATCATCAGACTTACGACGTACACAGCTGAACACGGGCCTCCCCCTCAGAGCGTCGCAGGTCACGAGCACGAGCCACTTGCATCCAGCGGCTCCCCGCCACTTTAACCAAGTCGTCAGTCCTGTAGTTTGTTTTTTTATAGTATAGGGGGACATACGAGTAATCGGTGCCTCTCTACGACTACCGACGCCCATGAACATTAGCATAATTATACCGAGGCGTTGACCAAATTTTCACCCACCCCCAATGGGCCACCGGCTACTGTTTACACGAGTTCAATTTTATTAGAGATACGGTACGTAAACTTTGATCCAGCTCGATCCGGAGTACCTCAGTCTACGTTGCCAAAGGTCCCTCCAGGGTTTTAACGTGTATTCGGTTCATCCGCACGCCCTACACACTCCATTGGATCCCAAACAGGTACAGGTACGTAAATGAATTTCCCCTGCGAAATTATGTAAATTTAATGACTCATACTAATACTATATATGCAAAAGTTTGTATGTATTTACGGCGGTATTATATCAGCGACAGGTACCTCACCGGTCATGCCGGCTAAACTCGGCTACGATGCAGCATTGCACTACTTCATTGACAAAGAGAGAAATGAATGGTCTTTAGAAGAAATGGTTCCTCGTCTCAAGAGCTTTTATTTCAGTAGGTGGTGAAAGTTGTATCTATAGTCTAAATCTGAATGTTTTAACTGTCGCTTGGAGCGTGCTTCCTTTACATTCAGATGTATCCCACTTCCACTTTAAGTCCGTCACGCCTGAGCTGATAAGTTAGTCACGTCACTAGTAATTGCCTGCACGACATTTCCGGAAAAGCGAGCGCAGCTCAAGTCAATTTTGATTAGAAATAAATCCAACTTCCCACTAAGGTATTTTGGCTTTTCAAATTCTTAGTGAGAATGTTTACTAAGTTTTTTTTTTCGTTTAAATATTTTGTTTTAAAATACCAATATATGCAGTCAAGTGTGCATTGTCAAATTACGCACTGTGTAAAAACAACTTTAAATCATGCTCGTAAGGTTGATTTTGCAAAGAATATGTTTATGTATAACGGATGTTTACAATGACAGTCCACTGTGAAATCATGTATCTCGTATTTTTGTAAATCACTGATTGTATATTGTACAACAAATAATTTATGGCCAATATTGGGTTGTTAACGTTGATATTGACGCGGTCGAAGTGACAGATACTTTAATCAAACGGCGCTGTTAAATTTAATTCCGTCTGCCTAGCAATGACTTGTGATGATGTTGCATTAGCTGGGGTAGTGGTGAGGGCTCGAGTAAACTGTGCAACACTCCAAAGGTTCAAATCTCAACCAGAACATGGATCTATTTATATATATTACAATAATTATTAAAATAATACATTATTTAATATAAAACATTTTTTAAAGTTTAAAACATAATTATTATATTTCCGGTGTCAAATATCCGTAACACGAGTCCTTACTTAAATGGAACTAATCGCTAGCTAACTACTGTATTAAGCCTAGAAATGTTAGTATAGATGTAGTTGATTTAATGTATTGTCACTTCTTAGTGGAAATTCATGTAAACACTTGAATAAACAAATAAACTTATATACTCTTTCCACTTATAATTATCTAAAACCTATCGTCGATGATATGTCGAAACCGGTAGTAAATGTAAAGTGAAAAATAAATTATTTGTGGAAAGAGTATATAACTTTATTTGTTTATTCAATTGTTAGTATCGATGTTATTATGAATAACACTTGTACTCGTCGTCGTAGGATGTTATCGCGTATTACTTACGTATTTGTGCGAGACGGTAACCAATTATGTATCCATAAATGTTTATAAAGTTTGTGACAGACACGCCAGAAATACAAAACATTTATCACAAATGACAAAAATAAACTGTAATGCCATAACAAAGCATCAACACATTGTTCAAATAGATTGTGTCTTCAATGCTGGCGACGTACACAAAATCGCTCGTATTCTCTAATAAATTGGTATATATCGGTTGAAATATCCCGGAAATCACGTGTAAAATCTCCATTAGACACACCTCCGACCGCCGCTTGATCCGGGATGAGCAGCTATCTATTGGACACGGCCCATAGCCGGAAATCGTGACCCGAATTTCGAATACCCTGAAAGGTTTTACGGTCTTAAAGCATAAGCGATGATCCTTTCACGTTTAATTTTTTTTTAATTTAAATTTACTCATTATTTTTAACATATTTTATAGTTAATATAGGGAAAATGTGCAACAGAATTTACTAATGGTTGGCTGCGAATGCCTATCCTTCTCCATCCTCCTAGCTTGATCCCATTTCTATATCAAATGATATCGGGATTAGCTACCTAATCTTGAAAAGTTGACAAGGGCGCCAGTTTTTACAGTGACTGACTACTATCTGGCCGCTGCAATTCAACCCTAGATTAGGCCGAATTCGATTACAAGAACATGGGTTTCCTCATTACGTTTTCCTTTACCCTAACAGCGCTCAGAACGTGTACTTAAGTTATAATAACCCGTTGGTACTTACGCGGTAGGAACCTGGACTACCGGAGTGAAAACTAACGACTAGACCAAAGTGGATACACGTTATAAAGTATTATATTATGTATATGGCAATAACCTAGCAATAACATCGCAGTTATGACTATATATAGCTATGGGAGATATTGCAGTGGACCTTGAATGGCTCGAGTTAATTATTAATTTGATGGCGTCTTATAAAATATAGAACATGATTTGTGCATTACTGAAGTACAGCTCTATACCCCTTATTTTGGTAGTTATTTTAGTAAGCCAAACACATTGTAAAACTATAACTGCCTTTTACCGCTCTTTCGAGCATCAAGTCTCACACAATTCTCATTTACAGCAAAGTGCAGTGTGGAAATAGGATATGTTCTTAGAACTAGGTAATTTTTAGTCATTACCTTATTCCACATCCTTTAAATGAGACTCTCACAGACTTTGTTTGAGTTTTTGGGGGCCAACACTAAACACTTTGGTGACTATTGACACCCATAGAAATCCACATAATACTTACAACTTCTTTCTCCATGAGCCACCGGAAGCTGCGTGAAACCTGACTGGAAAACGGTCACTATGCGTCGATAATCAACAAGACGTAGCATAAACTTCACACTGACATTTTATGTGGGAGAGGTAATTCCTTGTTCAGCAAATCAGTATTTTTATAAATTGTGACACCAGGACATGTGTCATCTCAGACATGGTTATGAAACACCTGAAACGTCGGGCTAGTTAAATAATTAAATGAACCGCGATAAAATCCATAAAAGTTGATTTACAGTAGTGAAACTAAAACTTAGAATCGGTTTAGCGTTTATATTATATATTTAAACGCTATGTCTTATGACCTGGACCATACCTTTATTGGTATTCTTTTTAGACGGCTGACGAGCGAGTGATGTTTCAATGACATTCTCGTTGGAAGATAATCCTGTTACTTTGATGCTACTTCGTGGGATAAAATGTTTGGAACCTTTGTGAATTAACACTTATCGTAACAACATTGGCCTATTTGTAGTGAAAACGTATGTTTCATTTATCTTAGGTGTTTAGACAGGGTCACAAGTGTAATTGACTCAGGTAGTATTGTGCAGATATATTACAACTACATGACAGCCACCGAATGTGTGACTATTGATACTATTAAAAAGTGGCTAGAGTATGTTATAGAGGATATTAAGTATGGTTCGTCTAAGGAGTTAGTGAAGGTAAGGGAGAACCAAATTTGGAGGCGATGTTTTATAGTGAGCAGTTTTTTTTTGACGTGGTTGGCGCATTAACGCGAAATTACGCGGTCATGATGGGGTCCATGTAGGATTCGCAGAATGAGGTACTAGTCAGAATGGCTTTCTACACTACCACGGATACCATCAACGCCCCCTTCATTCTAAGGGCACCTTAAATTACGAAAATACGTCCTGTATACCTGATAGCACGGTACCTGATAGCTAGCCCATTAGATGGATACCAGGAGGTTGCCTCTCCACATAGTTGTTGTCCCCGCTTGAGCCATGTTGGATCCCCATCATATTTCAAGTCTTGCCAACGTTGTGGCGCTGATGTCTATGGATGGTCTGCGTGACTGATTATTAGTTTGTACCTATCAGGTAAAAAATGAACAGAACATAATGCCAGACAATTTTAAATGGTCATGTTAATGGTACATGTCATAAGACAATATTTTGTTTTACGGAGCGTAAACCGCGATCCCCTCAAGAACGAGGATCATTCAATTGGAAGGTGCGACAGAGCCCTTGTTTCTATTGCCATAATATATTGCTTTCCTTTTTTGTTTTATTGCATTAGATTACGTGGCATTTTATCTTGAACGTAAGCTACAAGAAATACAATATCAGCAAAAACATTTTGTGAATAATGGTATAGAGGTTAATCTTTATTGAGTGGTGGATTGGCCTGAATTTTCTAGTTTTTATACTGAATTGCGAAGAAAAGATTTGAGCACTTGGTTCGTGGCTGGTAATTTTTCGACTAAGACAATGGTGGTACAAAAGGGGTGAACTTCCTTACGATATTTGGACAACTGCTGTACTTACTAGCACGAGGGCAGAACTAGTAAACTTGTAACAGTCGCACGGTTTAAAATTTCGATGCCCGACCAAAATAATTGTATTACAGGAAATATGAGCTATAAGAGAAACGTCACGTACCTTCTTTTGTCTCATTTTATTGATTTATAAAATTTAAATAAATGTTTTCAGTAATGAATATTTACACATTCAAACTCTAAAATATTAACCTTCGCCATTCACAACGACTAAGCATTTGTAGACTATTTATTGTCGTCAGTGACTCATTCTAAAGGGACAATGTGGCCCCCTAGTTATCTAAACTCTACAATGAGAGGGTTATTCTATTCTAATCACATGCAGACTTGGCCCTTTACGTTTGATGATAAATATTTTCTAGATCTGACAATAAAATAATTGAAGAAAATCGAATGTAATAAAAATTTATGAATGAAAATTGAAAGAACGATGGCGTTTTATTAGAAAAAGACTTAAAACATTACATTCATCATCAGTGTCCTTTTATATCTTATTACCATTTTAGTTCTATTCTCTGAGTCAATAATGAGGATAGGTCTGTTAAAGGTTTACTTAGACTTTTAGATACATTTATTTAATCGTTGTGTTCCCACATTCACAATCCAGGACAGACTTAAAATAGTACAAGAACAATAATGGTTAGTAATACAGTTTTGGATATTGGTTAGTGAAAAGGTGAGTATATGAAGTCTTATCTGGCAGTTGTCCGAGATTCCCGCCTGAAACTTGGATGGTCCTTTCTCTTGGCTTCACAAGCCAACCAAAATCAGGCAAGATATAAACTCTGTTACAATTAAATAGAATTTGACATCAAACTTTCACACGTGGCATATACTATTCAAACTAAAATATTATTAATACGGTCAATCAAATTAATAGCCATACAGATCATGCTATTACTACTATCAATATGCACAATTAAGAAAATTAAGACAATTTAATATTAATAAAGATATGAAACATGGCGTCGGTAAGAAATCAAGAACTCACCCTTTTTTGTGAAATAATAATTCGTGCATCTAAACTATCTAACCATGATTTGCGAATGACATATAGCGTCAGCCATCCCAAGTATATCCAACCTCAACCTCACCCAAAGGAAAAATAGTTACATTTCTTCAGCACAGAGAACATTGAGCCATTTTTTATAAAGTCAAAGATAACAGATATACTTTTTATAGAATATTTAAGTTTCAAAACATAATTGCTATAATATTACCATCAGTCTTTAAGGTACACCGCTTAATGGTAGTGTATTTTAAATGACGCCAGGACTAGCTCGAAATCTAGACCGACTACTGATTGAAAAGTGTCGTCGCGTAGTAGCCCTTTGTAATGTAATAACATGCTGCACAGCTGATTAATATGGCTTTTTTGTAGTCAAGGCTCCGATGATCGTTTTACCCTTTTTCATTGTGTTAATTACACACAGACAATAAATTGTGATTAGTACGAAATTAATCGAATGTGAGAAATCCATTGTCACATTCAGTAGTTGTTTTGCAATGTCAACCTTGGTTTACCCTAAACATTTCCTCCGTGAAAGTGTCAAATCCACAGGAAAAGCAATTGAATCGATAAATAATAATTCCCTATTATCATCAAAATATAGTGACACCATCACGCTAATATCATGAATGTGATAGTTTGTCCATACATGGATGGTTGTTAAACCATCCATACATTTATATGTATGGATGGTTATGACTGTATCGGTGGTTTAACAACCATCCATGCATCCCTACCAACTTCATCCAAAATATCGTATTGAGTAACCTCGACCACCCAAAAACTATTGAATGGATTTTGATAAAACTTTGTTGTAGCTTATGTACTAGAACGACACAAATTTCTAAAAAATACAAACTTTTGCACGTGGTTTTTTTATTAACTTTTTATTATTTTGGACGAAGTTGCGGGCAACAGCTAGCACAGAATTTAAATACACATATATTAAGTAAGTAAGTCAAAATACGATGGCATATTACCAAAATAAAACTTGCTCATTTTAACTAATAGTAAAATGATCGAAATCCCAACGCTAGGGTAATAACGTTAGTATTTAAAAAAATTAAAATATTAATGTAAGTAACCAAATTTATTTTGCTAATATTTTTGCTCTGTCTACTTCCACGACAAATTTTAATTAGAAAAGTAGGTTACGCTCGCTCGTTTTGTCGATTTGCATTTTTGCATACACCGCTTTTTCCCGTGAAAGATAACAAAGAAATTAAAATCATTTTTTATTACTAATAATACTCCTAAATATTAATTATAATGTCAATTAAAAAAGAGGAAATATATGATATTTCATTTCATCAGTATTATTAACGGTAAAATCATAAAACTTTTACTATCTACATGCGATGAAAGAAATCAATATGTATGTTGTAGTTTCATAAAGTATTTACATTTTATTAAGAGCCACATCGCATTGCAGCCGTATTGAACTTCTCTCGCTCACATGACACCGCCGCAAAGAGACAACTATGATGTCGTGTTTCACGCAATTTGCGAGTCGCCGGTGTCCTACTGGAGGGGAGGAGTAAAGGAGGGCAACGCGTCTGCATGACAACAATCATACGGATGGGGGGCGACCACTGAAAGTTGTGAAAAGGCTCCGACTTCTTGTTTCTCCTCTATACTATAAAAAGACATGTCGGTTTTGAAAAACCTTTTTAAAATAGTTTTTATACCGATCGACCATTTTTCTATATACAGATGATATATAGATATATATTTATATACTGTAAGAAAATTAAAGAAAGGCAAAATAGATTAATTTTCTTGGCCGTTACAATACAAGGTAAAGAAGGTGACGCTGAATAGACAATTTAAGTTCCCCGCCGTCGTACGTGTCTGTCCTTGAGACGTGCATCCTTCACGAGATATCTGCGACCAGCCGTTTGCGTCACGCGCCTCTCGGTTTCCCTAGTGGAAATTTGTCCCTGGCACATACAACATTACTGGTAAGAGTTTGGGCCTTAGAAGACTTTCAAAAGTGTACTATATGTATATATTTCATATATATAATCTCCGTCGATTCTGTCTCATTCCACTAGTAAATCATATGAAGCGCGATAAAGTGCGTTAAATACTCATAATAATGAATAGCATTCGGGTAAATATACGAAAACTTTTTAATGTAATATAATTGAATACGATCTTCAATATTCATTGCCAGCTATGGTAATTGTAAGAGTTATATATATATTATTATCTATTCCTATGCATCATCACCATAACCATCAGGAACATCAGCGAGGGGGAGCGTCCACTGCGGGACCAGAGGCCTGCCTCAGAGCGCATGTAGACCGCTATCAGAAGCTGCCAGAATCTAGCGTCTCCACATCATGTAAATTTCAAAGCGCTTTAAGTGGAACCTGTTATTTATGTCTGAACGTTTTGATTTGTGTAATGTTTTATTTAATTTATTTAATATATTCGAATGTAATTGTTTTTGTTCCTTGAAAATAAAATCAAAAAATATTCTATGATATTTTTTTACTTGTAGGCGTGTGATTCTCGCCACACTGAAAAAGTATTAGTACTGCTCTAGGCATTATATAGAGACCAAAGACTAAAGATTATAAAACTAATACTTTGATACTATGTCAGAATGGACAGTGCTTTAGAAGATTCTGCTCTGTCTTATTCGTCCGTCAAAAAGTGAATAGCAAAATTCCAGCATGGTAGAGAGTGTGAAAGATGGACCCTGCCCTGGCAGGCCTCCAACGACCACAAATATTAAAAAATATTGATTAGTCCGAGCAGCTTTTCGGACTAGTTACCAGAGAGTATTGGAAAAAGACGAAACCGTGAACATGAAATGTTAAAGATAACTCATTTTCGGATGGCTCGACCATCCGAAAATGAGTCATGATATGAACAAAAGAAACTATTACTCAAATATCTTTTTAGTATGGTAGATTATAGAGTTTGAGATCGATCGCATAGCTACTATGCCTATGCATTGATCACGTTTACCCCTCGCACTTAAATGGGCCACCCGCTACTCTCAAATCACACGGAACGTAACATCGAAGATATTACTTTACGGCAGTACCTTGTGAGCGAGAGATCATTCGTGCCTGCCCAATTCCGCTGCAATGCCAGCACGGCCCTATCTCTTACATATAGTCATCTCTTTCCTTCGTATGAACACGCTACAGCTGGTTCCGAACCTTGACACCATCTTATTCAACATCTGACCAATATAGCCAAGGTGTGTAAGTTTTCCCCTATAGGTAGGTACAATATTTCAATTGGTCAATATTTAAATTTGATAAAATCTACAACTCCAAGTTATAATAACGTTTTACTAACCATTAGCAAATGTATTGTATTTTAAACTCCGAAAGCATAATTCTGTATAAATCAAATATGTATGCTCGGGTACTGTGGTTTTTGAGCGCTCAGTCCATTTGCCCGCGGCCAGATTCTGTTCCAGTATGCGAGTATATATTACGTTAGAGAATATCTAACGTGGTCGTTGCGAATAGACGTATGTAATATTGTTTTATATTTAATATGTATTTGCTGCCATCGTTGGGTACCAGAATACTGAAACCATTACCTTATTTGCCGACGAAATCTTGTTAGCCTTGTTAGGAGATGGTGAACCAGATCTTCTCCATTGTTTAGATTGTTGTTTACTTTCAGGCGTACAGTAATGAACCCATGTTTCGTCTATTGTGACAAATCGATTAAAAAATCATCGGCATCAGGTAACCCCAAACAATCACGTGAAATAGTCAACCGCGCCTTTTTTTGTTCAACTGAGAGCAGCCGCGGAGGCCACAACGCAGACAGCTTGTGGAAACCCAATTCGTGGACTATGATGCTTTGAGCTCGTCCATAAGAGATGCCTATAATCTGGGCTATCTCTGTAATTTTTAATCTGCGGTCTCCCATAATTAAAAGAAGTACTTTTTAATATTTTCTTCACGTCACGTCGAACCCCCCCTCCCTGGAAGGGGTCATCTTGCATACTCTCTCTACCACGCTTGAATTCTACTATACAGTTTTTGACGGCTGAATAAGACAGAACAGAATCTCCTAAAGTATCGGTCATATCAACATGGATGGCTTTCGGTGATGGCCCCTTCTTATGGAGGTACTTAATGGCACGGCACGCTGCTCGTTTTACTCCATTTGCAGAAATCATATCCGATGGCTTTGTCAAAAAAAAATCACAACTAATTATCGCATACGTCCCGAACTTCACACGGCTAACTACTCTGAACTGAAGTAAATAATGTGGGTAGATTTGAGTTTTAAAATTTAGTGAATCTCTGTTAGGCCGAGTGCTTTTCAATCCACCTAGTATGTATGCACTGCAAAACTAGCTATTACCGTACTATGTTCCTGTTCGGTCTTCAGAAAAACTTATTTTAATTTTCCCAGCTTGCAAACAATAAACCGGCACGGTGTTGATTTAATGTCATATACGGATACATACAGGTAATTGGGTTTTAGAGTAATTGCGGGTCGGGCAGTATCATTTGATACCCCGAGTTAACAGCCGTATTTTTCTGTGATAATTATATAAAAAAATAAAAATATAACTTATTTAGTATGTATTTCTTTTCTTTGCTGGGCCGAATACTTTTCAATCCACCCTCGTACATATGTAAAATAATGCTGATGACTATGTCCATCCGCGTCATTTTTATGCTGTCAAGCTGTTCCCCTTATGATTTTAGAAGATGCTTAGGCTAATCGTGTGAGCGAGGGGTATCCTGGTGATGCCAGCCCATTTGGTTGCAATGTAGCATAGCTATACCACTTATTTCCGATGACAAAATATAAGCAATAGATAAACATTATCGTATTCATTTAAACTCACCCATTAAAAGTCGTTGAACAATGAGTCACAAGTGTATTGAAAGCAAATTAAATTAATGGTGAAATTGAATTGAGTGCACAACATCGGGTGGATGTTCGCAAACTGCCACAAGCGAAATGTGATATTAAAGTAAAACGTGTTTAAGGACTATCACCGTTAGTGCTCTGTGATAAGGGTTATTTTTAAAATATTATACAATTGTATATGAAAAGTCAACTCAAACATACATTATGAATATGAAAAGGAGCAGTATGTGGTGTTTTGTTCTATTTCTGTTAGTTGTCTGGACAGGCCTGATTGGGGGTATACCGATATTTGGCTACAAATTTTAGGCATCGAAATACTTTGACAATTTGATTGGTGTCAAATGACTTACTTTTTATTTTTATTTTTTGTAGAAAAGGGGTTAACGAGAAATCGGATCCTTTTTACGACTACCAACACCCATGAATATTCACATAATGACTCTGGCGATGCGTTGCCCTCTTTTCCCCTCAATGGGCCACCGACTACTTACTATCCGCATGAAACGCGACACTGAGGATGTAACTTTACGGCGTTATTATGTGAGCGAGAGGTACCTCCCCGGCCGTGCCTGCCAAATTTAAAAAAAAAGGATGTAGTGTCATCATGCACTACGCATGGCACTACCTCCTCCTATTCAGCATGGCACTACCTCTTCCTAAACATCCTACTTCTCGATCTTCTCTGGGATTACTCACAAATTGCTCAAACTTAAATAAAATTACTTTTTGATTGTCCCGTGTTTTAAAAAAAAATTGGAATTGTTATGTAATAACTTTGGTTTCTGTATATCAAGAAAACATAAGATGATTGCCCTCCTCCTCTCCAATGTGCCACCAACTATTCGCACAGCATCGGTTCTTTCCGACGGCATCCTTAACAGTCATGCCGGTATGGTGTCCATCAAGCACAGAAAACGGAGACAATTTCTTCCCAGATTATACCGACCAGAGTCTCCACTGATGAAACAATTACACCACCACTTTTCTTGCTTATACTTCTGGATACTTTCAGAGAAAGAGATCAGCAAAAGCGAAGTTCAGAATTAAACTAAATCCACCAGGAACTAGAAAATATAGTTATTATAAATTTCAAATATTTCAACAGAATTTATAAGTAAAGCGTTCTGCACCGATTTGCAAACATGAAATATCAAAGTTATGTACGTAATAAAAGCATATTTCAGTAGCAAACTAAGCTGAAATTATTGGAAATTTTACGCCAGCCAATCGCCAACTTTACTATCCAACTAGATATTTCTATTGGCAATACTCGCCGAACAAATTAATATGGTCAGAACCGCTGACACCATAACCGCGTAATTGTTGAAATTGATTAATGTTTTAAACATACAATTCGTTTTCTTGTTGTTGTTGTAATAATAATAATAAATGTTTTTTTTTATTGAGCCAAAAGCACAAGTAGCAATTTATTAAACTCACCGAACTGCGTAACAATTTGTCGGTGGGTTTAGCGCCTGTTATAATACTATAACATTTTACAAATTCAAGCATACGTTTCTAACAAGAACATTTCCCTTGTGTAGTTGTGTAATCTACGATAGACTAAAAGATAAATATATGTATGTTAGCAGCACCCTGTGGTTTCGCCCGCGTAACTACGATCCTATTGGTCATTGCGTAATGGTATTTAGCCTATAACCTTCCTCTCGAAGATATCATATACATAAATAATATTTCATAGCCCATTTGCAATTCCAGACATTCGCGTGTTTAAAGAAACAAACAAACAAATGCTTCATTACATTAGTACAGATGTTTCACAGCTGCATTCCTCTGTTTTTTTTGTGTATTCGACGAACACAGGTAAGCACAATACGAGGGTGGATCTAAAAGTTCTAAGCCCGACCAAGAAAATGAAAGAAAAGTGGATCTAAATTTATTTTTATTTTTCGGCATAGTCTCTATCTAGTTCAACACACTTCTTCCACCTGACCTGCAACTTGCTTATCCCCTCGAAAAAAAAAGATTCCAGAAGGTCGGTGAAATAATCGTTTACTGCGACTATCACCTCATCTTTGGTCGAAAATTTCGAGCCACCCCAATGTTTTTTTTTAAATTTGGAAATAAATGATAATTCGATAAGGTGGGTGGGGCAGCAATTCGTAGCCACAATCATGGATTACAGACATTGTTTCAACCGAAGTGTGAACACGTGCACTGTCTTCATGAAAGGAAACTTTCTTATGCAACATTCCCGGCCTTTTTCTTTTATTTCTTCCCGGAGTCTTCGTAAAAGGTTACAATAATATCTAGAATTTATAGTTTGACCTTTCGGTAAATAATCTACAAAAATAATGCCCTTCGCATCCCAAAAAACAGAAGCCATGACTTTGTTAGTCGACAAAACGACCTTAGCCTTTCTCGGTGTAGGAGAGTCTGATCTTTTCCATTGTTAGCATTGTTGCTTTGATTCAGGAGTATGGTGGTGAACCCAGCTTTCATCCATGGTAACAAATCTAGACAAAAAGTCCTCGGGATCAGTCTCAAAAAATTCCAAACAGTCTCGCGAAATTGTATATCGAACTCGTTTTTGTTCAGCTGAAAGCAACCTCGGGACCCAGCGAGCAGAAACCTTATGGAACCCCAACTCTTCCGTTATTATGTGTTGCACCCGGCCATAACTAATGTTTGTTATCTCAGCTATCTTACCAATGGTCAAACGTCGGTCACCCAGTACGAGATCACAAATTTTATCGATGTTTTCTTTCGTGGTAGAGGATGTAGGCCTTCCACTCCTAGGATCATCTTTAATGCTCTCACGACCGGCTCAGCTACCCACTTCTTGCCACTGGAATACGATGGAGCAGACTCCCCCAAAGTGCTCACTATATCTGATGGATGTCTTTTGGTGATAGGCCTTTTTTATTGAGGTACTTAATGACAGCACGGTGTTCAGTTTTGTCCATTATTGAAAATTGCTTCAAATAATCACAGAAAATTTATATTGTGCAGTATCGGAATGAAACTGCGCACAATAAATCAATGTGACACATACTAACAAATGACGGTACATTTAAAAAGATGTCATAGCTCCATGTAGGTTACGCCACGAACTTTTAGATCCACCCTAGTAGTTTTGGTAAATCAATGTCCATCTAATCAGGATTATAACTGACGCAATCATCTACTCTTATGTATATTTTTTACGTGGTTTCACCCGCTTAGCTTTACATATACATTTTCGGCGTTTGTGGTCGCAATTTTAATAAATAAAACTTAATTTTTTTGTGTACATTAAATAATAATAACAATAATATCTGTGGACTTGTCACACAACGTTGGCCTGGCCCTGTACTGAGTACTGTAAGGATTTGGGTTACATGTACTAGACAAAGGAAACATATTTACAATTTTTATTATAGATATACATATAGTATATTGATAAACATCCATGACCTAGGCGGGATTCGAACCCGTGACCGTTACCAACTGAGCCATCAGATGTATGATATAGGTCGTAACGCATATTCCAAACTCCGTGCGCAGCCAGTAGCCTATATAATATTATGTATGTACGTTTGACAATCATCCTGACGAACCGCCTCGTACCTAGCGATAAATAATTGTTTCTCAACGATTATTTTTTTAATTTTTATGAGTTAGTTTATTAGTATTATACTTAATTATTTTTCACAATTGTGCAAAAGTTTTTGTTTAAAAAATGCATATTAGTGTCAATAACCTCCTTTATTGATGCGGGGAAACGTATTTACGGGCCCTCACGGGCCTTGGGGTCCAGTGACGTGTGAGGGTTCGCCGCACATTATGGTACCGAACACTCACAAAAGCCACCTCGAGTGCCTTCAATGTGGTGAATGTGGTGCCCCCGAACAACCCCGGAATTATCAGGGCCTCGACGGCTACGACGGCATGGACCTGCCCAACAGAACCACCGCACCATAGGACTACTCCACCAGCAACGGGGTTGACGAGTGTGCGTATAAGCGCGTACTCGTCCTGCACTTTAATCCTCTCTTCTTATAAGAGGTGTTCATAAACGCCTGCTCCTCCTGCTTGGGCACAAAGAGCAGCCCACTCGGTTTAATTCGCCAAAATGTGTAACGGTTCACCCCAGGCTACTGAGCCTACCCCCACGACAAGATTAGAACTATGGGGTACCATGTGTCTTTATTAGCGTGCTCAATAATGTAATGAAATAATGTAAAGCTCAAGAGATAAAAGTTACAGTAATGGCGCTCGTTAGAAGCGTTCGTTTAGAATAGGATAATGTGTAGACAGATGAAGATGTTCATAGCAACGAAATGTTTTCGTCTGTTCACAAATTACTTGATTATTTAGCCAATCTATGCCATTTTCTAATATAAAATCTGAAATGGGAACAGGGAATCGTTCGTTCATTAACTCTTAAACGAGTACCGCATAATCAACTCAGTACACCCAAACTCGAACGGATCGCTCAATTTAACAACGAACCTCATCCTATTACAGAATTCTCAGGAAACTTTCCTAATCTGTTCCTAATCTCACTTTCCACATAAACGTGAGAAACAACAGAGGTACGGGATATTAACGTACATTTTGTAAGACGTGCAAATAGTTTTCTTCGACTCTCTCTATTTTATATGTTTCTTATTACTTCATTCCTTAAGTGCATTCTTTTTGTTATTCCAGAAATTTGTTTTGTAATTTTCTCTCTTTCCTCTAAAGAGATCATTCGGTATAAATTTACCTGTTTTGTCTAATAGGAAAAAAATTGTAAATCTAGATAATTTTATCCACCTACCTATATAAAAAATCCTAAAAACTCAATTTCTAATTGTTTTGTAACGGAAACAACTACTTTCCCGAGACGAACCAATTTTCTGACAAAACAGTGACTAACTCAATTGAAGTATTAATTTGAATTTATTTCTACTATTTACACTAATTAGTGTAAACTTCTCTTACTGAATAAGTTTCAGGTGAATCGTTTTAGTAGTTTGCAAACAAACTGTCTCTCTCTATTTATTACAATAGGTTATTTCTCGTGCCTATATTTTTGAACGACTATCAAAGTATCAATTTGATCGCATAGCGTTAAAGTTATTTCAACTATTTACACTAATAAGTGTGAACTTCTCCGAAATACACTGCATCTCATTGAGAAAGTATCAGGTGAATCGTTTTAGTAGTTTACGCAGTAAAACCGCTCAAACAAACTGTCTCTCTATTTATTACAATAGGTTATTTCTCGTGCCTGTATTTCAGAACGACTAACAAAGTGTCAATTTGATGGTATAACGTTAAATTTGCTTCTACTATTTACAATAATTTGTGTAAACTTGTCCGAAATACAAAGCATCTTATTGCGTATGTATCAGATGAATCATTTTAGTAGTTTGCGCAGTAAAACCTATCAAACAAACTGTCTCTCTAGTTCTTAGTATATGCTATTACATATACTTAACTCTCGTGCCTACATTTAGAACGACTAATTGAAACATTGCTAATTTGTAATAAGCAACGAGTACAGGCAACGCACGACATAATGACAAAGTAAACAATGCATAAGCAATGGTGCATGTCAACTATGGCTTCCATTAATAGGCCATCTATTAATGAATTCCGTTTGTTTGGAACCAACATTTCCCATTACACTGGTTAGCGCAATTAACTACGATTCTAATAGAATAAATGACAAAGAGCAATCAGTAACTGTCATAATTATTGCTTATAATAGGTAATTTTATCCATACCAATGTTATAAAGAAGACTTGATTATTTGTTTCTTTTTTCATTTGCATAGAATAGATATCGCAACTACTAGACCGATTCGAAAATTTATTTTACCATCAGCATCTTACATTGATGAACACAGACTATATAGCACTTTCGAAAATATTTTTATCATTATGGAAACGAAGGTGTGAGAAAAAATCAAAGGAGTCATTACGTAGCTGCAGAAGTTATTGAAAACTAGCTGTTCTGTCATAAATTGGAATTGTTGCCATGATAACATGTAATATTTAGGAGGCCCAGACATCTATAATCATAATATTTTTGTAAATAATATTTTTTTAATATACATGCCATATATCAGTGCGTGCGTACAACTAAAAACTAAATATCATACGTGTTAGGTTCGGTCCGTCAACGAATCCCACACACCTTATTTATGATACATCTTGGAGAGTGGGGACTCTCCGATAAAATCTCATAGTTTTCAGTACAAATACATTTTCATATTATTTAGAAAATTATTTCGAATGTTATAATATCAACATATTTCACAACTATAATCTTAGGTATAATGATATTCGAGGATTTTAGTGTAAGAATTTGTTGGGCATCTTATTAAAACGGAGCTATTCTCGAACATTCAACTTGAGAGTAATTATTTTTACATTAAGCTTTAGTTAGAACTACAACTCTTGAGCGTAGGACCCAAGTGACATACCATGCATTTTGTACGACAACGTAGGTGGTAAACTATGTACACGTCAGGGTGATCCGGGATACCACCATTGGACCCCACCCAGGGCCAGTGAAGGCGCGTAAATGCGTTTCCCCACATTAAAAAACTATAAGTCCTTACTTCTTGCCAAATTTTATTATTCTGGGTCAACCGCAGGTAATACAGACAGGACTTCATGATCTTACAGACTTTAGCAAGTTTCAGCTTAATTCTTCCTCGTGTTCCCGAGAAAACATACCCGTGAAATGGAAAGAGATATGTATCTGTTGAGCAAATTATTAACTAGCAAAGTATTTTCATTTTGTTATGTACACAGAAAACACATGTAATCCTCGGCTCTTAATGAGGACATTCCACACAAAGAGACAAATGCTAAGTATAACCCATCGAAAAATATCAGAAAGGTCGCAAAAAAGCCACACTCGAAAAATACATTATTGGCAATATGGAACCAATTCGGTACAATAATATATCAAATAAACTTCTCCAATTATGTAGGTCAACGGACAAGAACTCAATTTATCTCTGCCTCAATAATTTATAGTGAGACAGATAGGAATCATTACATAAAGAACCTTATTGGTATAAGGTTCTTTATTTTCCAACGCTTATTTTCTCTGCCAAAACAATAGGGCGATTCGATTCATAGTGGGTATTACGAGTGTCTTTGCGTAGTGGAGGATTACCAGATTCAAATCGGGGAAAGCCGAAAATTGAATTATTTACCTATGTAAATGTACATGTTAAGCGGTTTTATGATGGCTGCTTATTAGAACTATGTGTGATAGTAAAGTATCTGATCAGTGTTTAATTTTTTTTTTTTTTTTTGAAAATTACTATAAAATAAGTTGTGTATGAACACGTACTGCAGTTTTCCTCTAAGAAAGTAACATAATTCTGAAGTGAAAGTTGCGCTAGAGATTTCTATTTTGTTATCTCCACATATTTTATCTCACACCCTCAACGTTCTTTTGAAAGGTTTTCTGCTATCTCTGTCTAATCCTTAGTATTAACTAAAAATTGCAGAGGAATCAAAGCAATAGATCTGCCTATTTCTATAATATTGCATTTGCTAACCTTTCGTAGGCTTGCTAAGTATCTAACTCAATAAAAACTCATCGATAGAAATCACAAAGCCCCGTACCCTTTGTGCGATGATAGGCGAAGATGTGGCGGTTACAAAGAGGGAAGCGCGGAGATCTCTCGTCGATATCTGTCATTTGTTTAATTGGATTCTTTTCTTTGTGACGCTATTCTGTTTGCTAACAACAGCTCCATTGAAATTTTAATGTTATTTCGTTTCCCCGATACTCTTTCATCTCTTCGTTTTCTTTTAATTATAAACAGCTTATTTCTATCCGCTTACAACGCTTTTAAATCAATCTGCTTTGTTAGATATTAACGTTTGATAGGTAAATGCTAATACTACTGCCCTAGTGACAAATAATACAAAAGGTATAAGGGAAGATAATTGGTCGATTTGGAGTTCGTCAGGTTTGGTAAAGGCTAAAAGAGTAAAGATATAGCACAGACCGTTTTTTTTATAGAATAGGTGGCAAATGAGCAATCGGAGCCTTTTGCCGCCTACCAACACCTATGACATCCACATCATTACTATGCGATCACTAAATATGTCACTTTACAGCGGAGTTACATGTGCGAGAGATGCGTCCTTAGTAGTGCCGGCCCAATTCTGTTGCATAGGAGGGTGTAGAGTCATACCGCATGACTACCTCCTCCTTTGTAGCGTGTCACTACCTCTTCTGCACTCTTGAAGCTACACTTCAGTTTAATCAAGATCTTTATTTCTCATTTAAAACAATTTGTTGCTTACATGAGAACACATCACCTTTGCCACAGTATCATAGTTTATAAAACTACGGCAAAAAACCCACATCGCTAGGAGCCCCTCAAATAATTAATTTGTTCCACTTTTTTTGTATTTGTTGTTATTGCGGCAACAGAAATTCATCATCTGTGAAAATTTCAACTGTCTCAAGCTATAACGGTTCCTAGTATATAGACTCGTTACAGCCAGGCCGAGGGACAGGCGGACATCGGAGTCTTAGTAATAGTGTCCCATTTTCAATTTTTGGGCACGGAACCTTAATAGTTAAATAATTACAATAGTTTTTATAGTAAATATTTAAAATAGATTATAAAAATACAACAGTAAACATGTAAATGAATCTTTTTTCACTAATATTTATTGTTATTAATATATATTTCATCATGCGCGTAGAAATATCATTATGTATATAATATTATTTCTACGCGCATGAAGTTTTACTACATTTATCCATTTTTCACGCTTATTTATAACTTAGATAAGAAATATGTTGTCTATACTATTTCCACAAATTTATTGATTTAAAATACATTACCAGCGTTTTCGAGTAATACATCATCAGGTTATTTACGTTCCAGGGTGTTTCATGGGGTGCTGATTGTGATGTTTGTTTCACAATTACTCAAACCAAACCTGAAATTTTTGGTACTACCTCCTTACAAATACTAAACAATTTACATAAATAATAAAATTATCTTCTAGACCTTTTGTTTCGCAGAGGAACGCGTCTGTGCTCTTCTACCGGTCCTGGGTGAGGTCCGATGGGTGTGTGGGAATCGCGGATGAACCGGACATCCACTAAAACCCCTCGGGTGTCATCGACCAATCCTGAAGTGCCCCGGATCAAGCGAAGTGGAAAGGCTACTTATAATAATTTTAACGATGGAATAGTACACTTTTCACTAGTTGGCGTGGCAGTCTAGACGCACGGTCAGTTACTTCCAGAGTATCTTCTGACTATTTTTTAAGGAATAGGGGGCAAACCAGCAATAGGCCAACCAACCAGCAAACGCGTCACTGAAAATGTCACTTTACGGTATTATTATCCTCCCCGGCCGTGCCGGCACAATTCTATTACATAGGAGGATGTAGTGTCTTGCATAACATTATCACACCTATTATAAATACACATGTGAGTTTGTTTGCTGACAACAACACAACAACAGCTAAACAGATTTTGACAAATGTTATTACATACCCGTAGATTGATAGGTCTGCAGAGATGGATAGATGATACTTAAGAACTGACTTCACTAAAATAGCAATGTGTTTTTGAGACGTGAGAAACCACGGTTGGAAAGGTAGTTGTTTATAACTGCCATCGCCCTGCGGTGTCACCTCCGTAACTCCGGTCCTATAAGCCGTAGCGCCATGACATACAGCCTGTAGCCTTCCTCGATAAATGACTATTCAACACAAAAATAAGTTTTAATTTTCGGCTAGTAGTTCCTGAGGTTTGCGCGTTCAAACAAACCGACTCTTCAGTCTTGTATTATTAGTGCAGATACCGACGATTACAAGTGTTCAGGCTTACAAAACACGAAATATATTCTTCAGATAGGGGCGAGGTTGAAAAATATACACAAAAACATCTGTCGCATGTAATAACATCAAAATTGCTCACGTATGCTGACTGCGCGATACGTGATCTTCAGAGACGGAGGCAGCAACAAAAACGTTTCCGCCATTAAAAGTATACGTGAGAAGGTCGAAGATTGAGTTTTCTTTCAATATAAAAAAATGACACCCTACACAACCCTACGTGAACATTCCGTATGAAAATTGCGTACTGGACCATGCCCGGCCTTATATACCTGTTGAAAGGCAGAATCAGGCTGTATCATGATGAGCCACTTAATAAACTCACACTTCACCTCATTAGCAGCTGAGTAAGGTCGGTGAGCCCGGAGTAGCCTCACACGAACCCAACGTCGAGAGAGAGTTTGTAAGAACTACGAACTTGGGGTTCTGCAAGAGAAAGAACTTGACAAACATTGGACATGGACATTCGCATGATTGTTACGTAGACGCGTTGTCCTCCTATCATCCTCCCCCCCCCCNNCCAATGTTCATCGGCTACTCACCACCGCACGAAACGCGACACCGAAGCTGTCACTTTACGCCGGTATCAAGTGAGCGGGAGGTACTTCCCCGGTCGTGCTGCCCTAATTCCTTTACATAGGATGCATCATGCATGGCACTACCGCTTTCTAAAAGAGAGCACACTTGCAAGACTCTTCGGGTTTTGGTACTCCTACTCGTTGGAGACTTATTCTATAAAAAAATTAAACATCGATACGATAATATTTCTGAACAGTTTTTTCACATTAAATATATTTCCTTTGTGTGACTCCAATAACATCAGGTAGAGGTCTAACATAATGCAAGGCAGCTACATAAGGATGCCGCGTTTTATCATCCATTAGTAATGTAATTATATATAAAATTAGCCTTGCAACATTGCAATAGAATTGTGACAGAAGAATTTATACAACTATTTTTACGGATTTCATCGCGGTTTATTTAATTATTTAACTACCCCGACGTTTCAGAAGCTTTACAGCAACCTTACTTTGAGTGATTTGTTAGAGTACAGATAAAGTACTGTACGATGGGTTGAAGATAGGCTACTCCTTGATTAGAATATCCATGGGCGTCCGTACTTGGTGGTCGCTTAGCCTCTAAATCTCATTTGTCTGCAATTAAAAAACTTATATAAAAGATCTTGTAAATAATTTCAAAGTATTACTTAAAATTACTTTTATCAATGGTGGGTAATTTTTGCGCGAACATTTTAAACAATGAAACCGAATTAAAACTTTTCAAAGCCGTTTCTATAAACATCAATCTTTGTAAAAAAAAGAAAGTTTCGAGTAAGGCCGAACCGTTTTCTTTTAAATGCTACCAACTTTTATATATTTCGCACAATGAAACGTATTTTTTTTTTTTCAGAATAGAATATTATTTTGCTTTTAACATCAACATTTTTCAATTTTTTACTACGGTGAAAAGAAAAACATTCCCTTCTCACTTTGGAAAAAAAGCAAAGTTCAAGAGGTACACATATTTTTACAATACGTAAAACAAACTGGTAGTTCAGATATTTGACAGTGAATGACTTTTCAAATGGACACCGTCATTCCCAGATATCCGTTAGTGCCGTACTTCTACTAATGTTATAAAGCTGAAGAGTTTGTTTGTTTGAACGCGTTAATGTCAGGAACCTCCCGGAATGGCCCGACTTGAAAGAATATTTTTGAGTTGAATAGTCCACTTATCTAAGAAGGATAGTCCATTTATAATGACGCTACGACTAAATGGACCGGAACGCACGTGAAACCGCGACGTGATGTTAGTCATCAACATGGCTGTCACACTATTGTACATAAAAATAATTATTATTAGCTTCATTGCAGACAAACCATATAAAAGAAATAAGTTTCTAATATAATATACAGCATAGGGCGACAAACGGGCAATCTGAGATATTTGGTGACTACCAAATACCATCAGCAACCGCCGGGTTATTGTTTGTGCAGATGCGTTGCTCTCCTACACCGCATATGCAAATGGGACACCGACTACTCACAAATTGAAACACGATAGCATAGTCACCTCTTCAATAGTGGTATCACGTAAGCAATATGTATCAAGCCGTAGCTTCTATAGAAGCTACATACTAGTGACAAATACTACATTCTGATTTTGATCCTATAAAATCCATCATCCTATAAAAAAGATACCAATTTAGTACCTTTTTATAGGTATGGGGAAAACGAGCAGATGGTAACTACCATCGCCCATAGACATCCGCAGTACCAGAAGTAGTGCAGGCACGTAGTCGACGTTTGATATAGGTTTACGCTTTTTTCTCGAAGGACCACAGGTCGTGTGGGGTCGCAAATACAATAGGTGACAGCTGGGTCCGAAACGACGTTGTACGCAGCAGGAAAGTACGCCTGAAACGCACAGTTGTGGGGCAGCATATTATGATAAGAAAAGATTCGCTGAGACTTAGACCATAGTCTAGCTCGGGTACTGTTGTGCACATCATTTAACGTTGCCCCTCTGGAACTATTAATATTCTGAGCGAATGTTTTTGTTTACTGACGTGTTCACAGCTGCCTATTTATCGATTTATCGCAGCCGCCGCACATGTATATATGAGAGAGCTTTTGTATATATATATACACAAAAGCTGCCATTCGAAAAAAGAATTACATTCTTCACAGAGATTCCTTTTTCAAAGTTTAATATCTTTGTAAGGAGTTCTCATATGTTTTAAAATTCCATTTAGATTCTATGTGTAGAGGTATCGCGTGACATTGCCTCCAAGCTAAGCTGAGATTTGGCTGCAGGCACACAAGATGTTCTGTAATCCACTGCATACGCCTACAGATAAGACTCCTTTAAGCCTACCAAATCTTCCTTCTCTTACGTAAATTGAATTGACTATATGTATATATATTTGGCGTATATAGGTGGCGTTCATTGACAAAGGCATAGACATAGACATGTCCAGCAGTGGACCGATAAGGGCTGATAATGATGATTATGATGACGATATTATAGATGTATTTCGGGTTCTCTTATGTAGAAGATAAAAATATAGTATATAAGGAATTTAAAACACAATTCTCGAGTACTACCTAAAATATTTTCAGACTGCGCTTGTTAAAGTTAGTAACAGGCTTCCACGTGAAAATTTTATATAAATATAAAAGATGAAGTTTGTTTGCTTCAACACGCTTTTCTTTCAGGAAGAACCGTTCCAATTTGAAAAAAAAAACTGTTTGATAGTCAATTTACGATACAAAGTTGTAGGCTACACACTATGACGCTACGAACAATAGGAGCGGAGTTACTTTAGTAACACAAACCAAAGCCCTACTGTAAATAATTATTTCTATTCTTCTAAAAAAACATTGAAGAGTCTATAAATTTCTCCAAAATAAACTTAAAAACGCGACACCCATGGTTGGACGTATAATTTATAGGCGACATTTTTAATACACCGTAGCCATGGTTGTATGATGGCGTGAACCCGGTGTGAACTAAGTTATGACAGCCATATATTGCCGAAAATATGGAGGGTAAGAGCGGGAGCTCAAGCGTGATTGAAAAATTGGTAACACCCTGCGATATAACCGTTTCCTTGATCGAGACATACTTAATAATAGACGTGAAACCGTTGTTTTTACACGTGATGTTGTTTTCTTTTTGGTGCCTTATATTTCTAACAGTGCACTATATATTATCGAGACTCGTAAGTAACTTAAACAATATTTATATGAAAATCATACGTAATGTTCTCTTCTCTAATCTATAAAAATTGCTGTTATATTAAAAAAGACTCCAATGAAAATACAATTTGCATGTTACATTTAACGAATGTAAAAATTAATTAAGTGACTGTCGCTTATATATATAATTACAAAACTACAAATTCTAACATAAAATAATGTAGCCCATATTGCAATAATTGACCACTGGAGTTTACTTCGTGAGAAAAGTTCTTTATAACACCTTAAAGAAAAATATTTTCTTATGGTATAGAGGACAAACGAACATTCGTGGCATTTCAATGACTATCGACGCCCATGGACATTAGCATAATTATGCCGATGCGTTGCCCTACTTTCACCTCCCCCCTCTCCGGCTAAAATTAGAACCGTATTTATACAGACAAACATATTTTCCTATTTATCTGGTCACGCGGGCTGAAACACTCATATAATATATAGTAATATATATATATATATATATATATATAATATGAACTATTAATGTATGATAGAAATTTGTTATGTATATAAAAGTTACCTGAAGGTAACAAGTTTGTGTTGTTGTTCGTCTTTTTGTCAGATTTATCTTGGCTGTGTGGTTAATTAGCTGCGAACCGCGCAAGTCTTAACAACTTGTGCCTCCGGCTGTAACTCGTTATACTCTCAGCGAGTTTCCCCGTTCGGTGTACATCCTTTAGACGTTTCTTACATAAATAATGATTCAATATTACATATTTTACTTTTTAGTCCACTTTGGTTGATAAATATTCACTGTACGATACATTTATATACGTTAAGAAAAAAAAAAAGATTAGTATAATAGGACGTTTTACTCTTTTTATGTTGCAGGATTTTCTGCGTTTCAATTAATAGACTTTTATAGTTTCTTTTCTATGGCCCATAAGGCAAATATCATTTGACACGCAAATCTACACCAGCAATTAACATTTAGCTAACTTGGTTTTATGCCATTTTCTGTTATATTAGTTATTTTTATGTCAATTTATGTAATATAGGCATAGTCGAATTATCAGACTTGAGTTAATACCACCCGCCCGTGGTGGAACTGGGGAGCGGTTCACCCCAGTCCTGTTAGCACAACGAGCTTCCAGCCCCATGACAAAACAAGACAAACTTAAACTGCCACACAAGAGCTAGTCCCCTCGTTAGAGAGGGGGTGGCAAGGGTACCCGGTCCTCTCGGCCAAGAAATTAATACTTACTTTAGCCAACCTTAAATAACTATCGGAAAAACATAACCTAACCTGCGGGAAAGGAGCGGTCTGTACCCCTATCGACCACAATATCACCTAGACTGTCATCC
The DNA here is from genome assembly GCA_017140195.1 of Eumaeus atala. Classification (NCBI taxonomy): domain Eukaryota; kingdom Metazoa; phylum Arthropoda; class Insecta; order Lepidoptera; family Lycaenidae; genus Eumaeus; species Eumaeus atala. The sequence goes on along the minus strand of JAFELO010000370.1, from coordinate 910,003 downwards.
GACATGTCTCATAGTAATCGATGAAGCTGCACTGGACACTACCGTCACCATAGAGCAGTTAAAATAAAAGTATCAGACTGGTCACTTTTTATGCGAAATTACTCATCTTTTTAGATTAGTAATGTGGCGAAAAAAAAACAAAAAAGTGGCATATTGATGAAATTTAACAGAATACCCATCAATTTACGATGTAATCAATATCACAGTAAAAAAATGAAGTGAACAGGTTGGGGTAAAATGTTGATTACTATATTTGTCCCACGACGTAAAGGCGAAATTGGTAGACCAGATTAAGGGACAATTTGAATGTTCACCATTAAAAATTAAGTTCGAACTCCAATTGGGAATTTGAATTATTGAATATTTAATTTTTTTTTTGTGCTAGCCTCGTAATATTATAATATTACCCCCTGCTAACAATATCGACTCGTGATTATTACACGATCTGTAATAATCAGTATTATGTTCAGTACGATAGTAATTAAAAGCATATGTCGGTATATATCGGCATCGAAAAGACGATCCAAATATTGTCTATCATAAGTGTGATTATTGATTATTTATTCGTGATAGCACTTACCCTGGTAAACCAGGGGACACGGCTCGCAGCGACTTAGCAATTACACGGATGGTCGGGTCTGACGTAATTAAATCACGGAGGACAGGTTGGCTTAACATTCCGCCTTATGACTTATCGTGCCGTCTACATATGGCATACATGAATAAATCAGTGTAAATACCTTTGAGTGATGGGAAAAAGTAGTTTAATATCGATGTTCGTGTCGATTTTTTACACTCGAGTACAAGGATGTCCGCACGTAGTATACGATGAATAATTTACTATAAACTATAACCTTGGATCATCTATCTACCTAGTCATCTTATACCTAGTCTCGCCATAAATATTATGGCAAAAAAAAATATTAAAAAAAAATTGCAAACGACATTTATTCCTTTAATACCCAAATTTAAAAAAATAGAAATATAAAAGCTTCTTCCAAGTGGTCAACATTGGCTGCGATACAGTCCATTAAACGTTGATGCCAGTTATCGATTGGGGAAATTCTTCACTTCCATTCTTATTTATTGTTATGGAATTTTAAACTATCATGGCGTTTAGAGCAAGCCGTACTCTCTAAAACTGACCATAAATCATAATCCAACGGATTGAGTTCGGGACTAGACGACGGTCAGTCTTCAGCTCTGATGAAGTCGGAGATGTTCGTTTCCAACCAAGACTGCAGAGACCGAGCTTTATGGCCCGACGCCGAGTCTTGGTGAAATGACCATCTTGTTGAACGTGGTGTAATTAAGTGGCTTAACTACCTTATGGTATCTTGATACACTTGTGCCGATGTTTTTATATTTTGATACCCTTTTCACGAAAATATGGCTCAGTCACTTCTTCGTAGCTGACACCCCACCAAACCATCACTGAAGCCGAATAATGCACACTTTGCGCTTTGTCGGCTAACTGGGAAGCTTCCTTAGTACATATGATCATAAACACGATCATTTTGTTTGTTAAGATATTGGTCAATTGTAGAAAAATTCTAATCCATATAGAATTTTTTCTGTGACCTCCCTTTGCGCACCCCATTTTTACCACCCTATGTTTACCTCTAATTCACCAGTTAAGATATGACCAGTTTTCCCTTAATAGACCGCAAGTCCTAAATAATCTCTTAAAATACACGACATGGTTCTAGGTGGTATCTTCATTTCCCGTGATAAAATCTTTTGCTTTCTGGACAGGACTTCTTCGAATCCTTTACACTTCCTCTTATTGCTTGGGCCACCTTTTTCGTGTTAACACTACGTGGACGACCAGATATTTCACTGTCACAAACAGAGGAAGTCTCATTGTACCTGTTAATAGCCCAGTACACAAACATTTGACTAATACCAAGTGTATGGAGAGTTTTAAACATTACACTTGGCTCTATACCTACTTTGTGTAACGCTCTCGCAGAGATTCTGTTCTCTTTATCACTCCACTCCACTTTAATATCGCAAAATATTGTACAATATTTTAACGACATGATGAGCAGTCGTATAAAATTGACAGATTCCAAATTAAAATGTAATATTTTTTTATTTTTAATTGTAACAATACTTATGGCCAGACTAAGTATATAAAACTATTTTCCCAAACACTGTGTGTAATTGATTTTCTCAAATCTGCTCAACGAATTTTCATGCAATTTTTACCTTTGGATAGAACGATTTAGATTCGGAACGAAAACACATCCTGGCACCTCGGCGGCTAGCCAGTCGTCGAAGAGACCGATCCACATTCACGTAGGCCTTGCGCCACACCACAGGACAAATCCTCTTTTAGAAGAGCACACCTTCATATCTTATATACAGGTGCTTGTGGACGTTATTAGTCACAAGGCTAAGATAACTGTTTTGTTCCTTACACTTTATGGTTTAAAATTTTAACATAGATAAAAATTTATATATATATATATATATATAAATTTTTATGCATGTTATATATATAATATATATATATATATATATGTATGTATATATATATATATATATATATATATATATATATATGTGTGGACTTATCGCATCACGTTAGCCCAACCCTGTGTTAAGTTCCGTAAGGACTTGTGTCAGAATATTTATCACTTGTTATATATGGAAGTTTTCCATTTAGATATGTATTTAAGGAAGAAACTGCAGGGTGTTTCGGTTCTACAACTTTGCTTTATGTTGGTTTGGTATATGGCTAACAGGGTTCAAATGATACACTAAAATTTGCCTCGGAAATCGCTCCACCCTTGGAATAAAACCGCAAGACCGTTCACGATTTCACAAAACCACAGACACACAACCGTTTAGTAGTTTGGAGAAATTGGATCACATACAGACATAGCTTCTGGGCACTTTGTTTTATTTTAAGTATAGACACAAGTATCTCTACCACATGAACAGTAGCGAATATTGTACAATAGAAAAGCACACTAATATAGCGGGACATACCGTACATTAAAATAAAAATCACATTTTATAAATGTTAACCATAAACCCCAATTTGAGGTAACATAAATTATAATCGCTCGGCGTTTACGGTATAATGTTACCCGTGTGTTTTCAGCACAGTTAATAAATAAATAATGTTAAAACAAAAGCCATTGTAAGCCCTTAATCGTGTAATAAAATAAATTGTGCAGCATGACTCCCATGGCGTATGCGGAATTCGACAAAACGTCAATTTTCATTTGGCAAGCTACAACCAACAATGTATTTACGAGGGAAACCTATAAAACTAATTGACAGCCATCGACAGTGTTTGTGTTAATATAAAGATTGTCAAAATATTTTCGTACTACATTTTTCCATTTCGTCCTCTTCATTTAATCAAGATTAAATGGAACAATGTAGTACGAGAAAGTCTAGCCGTTGTTCTCATATAACAGTCTCTTATAACAGGGGGCCCGGATTGTTAACATAAGAAATTATACACCAAATGCTTCCTCGGAAATTACTGTATACTTTTGTGAAAACCACATGAAAACCTATTATTAGATCCTTCGAAAATTCATTTCATTCAGACAGACTGCTTTTTGGGACTTTGTTTTATAACATGTATAGATAACATGAAGTATCAATTAACTCTAAGAAGTTTTATAGTATGTATAGATTTTTAGTATCTTATATAAAATGCCATGCCATGCGACCATTGCCGTTTTTATAATTTATTAATATAATAAAAATAATAATAGTTACGGACTTATCACACCTTACCTGTGGTAAGTACCGTTAGGACTTCTGTTTTACTTGTACTAGACAACGGACACATATCATATTTTAATCATATAAATACATATAATACATAGATGAACATTCATGACCAAGGCGATATTTGTACCCGCTACCTCTGGCGTAACACGCGGACCAACCACCACATCTTTCTCATTTATTATTTTCCGTGCCATGGCACATAAATCGATATGTTGTATCGCAGATTTGAAGTATAAGGTAAGCATTGGCGCCCCGACATCGCAGCTTTTGCCAATGTTTTTCATTCTGTGAGTAAAAACTTCGATTGGCAATGTTTATTCTGCTGGCTCAGCCCATTCAATATGTATTGGTAACATGCCCATATAATCTATACATTTCAGATGGAACCGGTTCATAAATTTTCAAGTAATTCTTTTGACGCCTACCGACGCCTATAATTGTTGTCACGCGAATGTTTAGCATTCCTTTCCTCCTCATTTCCAATGAGCCACCGGCTACTCGCAGATCGCACTAAACGAGACATCATAACTGTCACTATACAGTGGTGTCGTGTGAGAGGTCGAGTGGTTGGTGAGAGGTCCCGGTCATGCCAGCACAATCCGGCTGCAATGCAGCAAAGCTCTTCTTACTGCCATCGGTAAACTTTGAAAAAATGGCTTTTCGTATACTTCATCCAATAGGGTACCCCCACTTCAATATAACTCATGCAACGCAATAAAGAATCACTTCAGGTGGTTAGTGAGCGAGAGATTCCTTTTTAACCGCGCGGGCTGCATTAGACTAGTTCTTAAAGAGTACTACCAGCTCTTTTTCAAATAGATTATATAATCTCTCTCTCTCTCTCTCTCTCTCTCTCTCTCTCTCTCCCTATCTCACTTTCTTAAATTATTATACAATTAGTAATAAAACAGTTTTTTTATATTAAAAATCCGTAATTTATCTATCTCATCTTTTCTTACATATACAACAAAGTCCTCAGGAGCTGATGTGAAAAATCTCTCAAAATCTACTGAACGGATTTTCATGCGGTTTTCTCCTATGGATAGGACGACTCCCGAAGACGATTTGAAGGCATTATATGCACTTGTTATTTACTTGCAAAGCAGGGGCGGATGTATGTAATAAATTGGGATCAAAATAAACTTTACGGATTTAAGTCTTTTCACTTCCGATTCTTTTCAATTCAATTAATTATTCATTATTGTTAATCTCCTTTAATTTGATAAATTTATTCATAATTATTACAGAATCAGGTCACGCATTCCTGATCCATTATTCCCGGAAACTTTTAATCTTTTCAAAGCGGGTCAAAATTAATCAAAGATTCAGGGATCAGATGTGCTGGAAAATTAATTTATTTTAAATATTTACACGCGTAAAAAATAGAGATTTTTTAATAATAATTGAAGACACATACAAAATAATAGGAATTAACTCTAAGCTATCATTTCATAATTCTTTGAAATTTATATTTTACTAGCGATCCGCCCCGGCTTTGCCCGTGAGTTAATCATACCGAATCTTCTGGGAATCAATCTATCCATGGGCGAAAATAACATGAAAACCCGTTCAGTACATTTTCAGAAAATCATGATACAGATTTCTCTTTGGGGCTTCGTTTTATAATAAGTACACATTTCCCTTTTCTGACAGATTTCTCTGCGGTAAAGTAGCACGCCATGCATCAAGTCAACAAACACATTATCATAATGCATTCTATTAGAATTGTAATGTATATTAATGCAGTATTTGGTATTCGGCCGCTTTGTAGTATCCTGATGAATACCAAATATCTACATACCCATGACGATATTTGGTATTCAACCGAAACAAATCCCAATCCGGCCCGGCCAAATAGCGAATAAGTATGTAACATTATATGTTATGAGTTTGGCGTTCATTGAAAGTGGCCCATAAGTAACAGGGGATTGATAAGGGTTGCTAATGATGATGTTGGTGATGATTCAGTAACATCATTTTGTGGTAGGTATTCAATTAACCAAATATTCAGTATTTGACAATTCCATACTATTAGCTGTTTCTGTTAATAACAATAAGAAAAATGAAATTTGTTATGGATTAGCTTTATAATGTTTACTTATATTTATAATATAATCGTCAAAGTGCCTAGTTATTGAAACATACTTAGTCTGGACATGAAAACTGTTGCAATAATAAATAAAGAAATATTACATTTGAATTTGGAATCTGTCACTTTTATACGATTGTTCATTGTGTTTTCTCATTTTGGCACTTTACAATATCTTGCGATGTTAAAGTGGAGTGCGGTGATAAAGAGAACCGAACCGCTGTGATTGCATTACACAAAGTAGGTATGGAACCAAATGCAATTTTTAGAACTCTCCATGCACTACCGCCCGGTAAACAAACATTTGATTAATAATAAGTACACTATTAATAGGTACAATGAGACTTCCTCTTTTTGTAACATAGAAAGGCCTGACAGTTCACGTAGTGTTCGTACGAAAAAGGTGGTGAAAGCAGTAATGAAAAGAATTCGAAAAAAACCTGTTCGATAGTAAAAGATTTTATCTCGGGAATTGATAGAAACATGTCGCGTATTTTAAGAGATGACTTTGGACTTGCAGCCTATAAGAGACGTACTGGTCATTTCTTAACTGATAAATTAAATATGAGTAGGGTGGTAAAATCGGAACCACTACTAAAGGGAAAGTCACAGAAAACTATTGTTTACGGATGAGATTTTTTTTTAAATTGACCAATATTCTAACAAACGAAATGACCATATTTATGCTAACTGTTCTAAGGAAGCTTTCAAATCAGTGGATACAGTGCAACGGGGGCATTGTCCGACTTCAGTGATGCTTTGGTGGGGTGTTTAGCGATTAGCTATTTTAGAGTGACCAAGCCATATTATTGAGAAAAAGGTGTCAAGTATCGGTACAGGTAGATGAAGATATCATTTTTAGAAGGTAGTTAAGCCCCTTAATAACACCATATTTAATAACCAAGTATGGTCCTTCCAGTAAGACTCGGGACCAGATCATAAAGCTCGATCCACCACGTCTTGGTTAAAACGAACATTCCGAACTTGATCAGAGCTGAAGACTACCCTGCCGCTTAATCCGCTGGATTATGATTTATGGTCAGGTTTATCGAATGCAACCTGTTTTAAACGCCATGATAATTTGAAGTCCCGAAAACATTACGATTGGCAGTGAAAAACTTCTCCATGGAAGGTGTGCAACCTACTATTGATAACTGGCATCAATATTTAATGGCTATATTGAGACCACTGCGAATACGTTTATTATATTTTAATTCTTTTATATCGATGTATTGAAGTAACACACTGGAAAAGCAGTAAATATTATTTGCGATTAAATTTTTTTTTCTTTGTTACAATATTTAGTAATACTAGGTATATAGTTTCATTTTATTCTATATTACAAAACTATTAATATAATATAGTTTCATTTTATTCTATATTACAAAACTAATAAAATTAATAAAAGTATATTTATGGCTGTCTATCTGTGTGTCGTTCTCTATCTCCTTTTACTCTGGTTTCAGTTACTATGGGTACAGTTTAAGTAAAATTTGGAAGTTTGTAAGTTTCCGGGGCCCATTTGTGGGGATGAGGAAAGGAGGGCAAGGCGTCTGTATAAAAAATATTCGGATGTCTATGGCCGTCTGTAGTCATCAAAACGATCCGTTTGCTCACTTCTCCATTTCCAACATGATACCGCTGCTAAGTGAGATATGCCTCTGGGTGCAGACGCTTCTGTAGCTATGCTGTCGCGTTTCGTCCAGTTTGTAAGTTTTCGGTGGCATATTAGTAGAGAGAACGAAAGGGGAGTCACTTCGGCTTTAAAGTTATAAGGTTGTTTTTTGGGGCGTTCGTGGTCCCACTTTTTCCCATATAAAAAAACCGGTCAAGAACGATTCAGACTCACATATAAAGGCTCTTTTTCATCCCTCGGTTGTATGCATGTACCCTTAATAATTTTATTGTTCAAAATTATACTACATCATTTTGTAGCGGTTTATAAAACAAAACGTGTAACAAATCTGTACTGACACACGGACATGACAAAACTGCAAGCATTCCATTCTTTATCATTTGATTACGGAATCCTTAAAAAAACAAGCTATAAAAAACTTTTACAGCAATAAAAAGACGAGCCGGAACTATAATTATTGAATGACATAATTAAGACTTCAAACGTTGAGCCGCGCGGTGAAACTTGGCCAAGTGAACTGATATTACTATATATGTCGCAGTCAGGTTGCCTAAATAGCCGTATTTCATTACGGCTAGCCACTTCTAAAACAATACAGCTCGTATTGAATAGTGCTGAGTGAAGTTCCATCGGAGAGTGTTCGGCGTTATACATTATTCAATGAAGCTAGCCGTATTGAAATAAAGAGGATCATTCTCCGACTTTTTAACAGATTTTAGTTCCCAATTTAAATACTCGCGGCGTTGCTTGACACGACAACAACAATGGCATGGAATATATAAATAAGCAATCTATGCCCGGTCAGGTTCGAAGGTTTAGGCCTTCATGGTTAGGTCGTTTTTTTATTTATACTCAAAACACTTAACCCAATTACATACTTGTATCGATTACTATCGCTACGTAAAATTAAGATATTCAATGAGGCTAAACATCATCCGCCATATTGTCGAACGTCTCGTACACCATTTACAATGTGGATAATCGTTAACCTGAAGCAAAAGAAACGGCTCTTTTTTTTAAAATAGCTAGCCGAAATATATTACGGCGATTTATACGAGTACAATAGACCTACAACATTGACACTAATAACACGTATTTAGTCTGTTAGAACTGGGCTTTACGTTGTCAATCAATGAACTCGTTGAAAATGGCTGTGAATCATTTAGCGGGCGACATTTCAAACGACAAAACTTGGAATATAAGTGTAGACAAAGTTTAGTGGCATAATATTAATAGCTGATTATTTATTTGATATTTTACTCAACTGGGAATAGTGACGGCGTCCGACCTCACTTACTTGTCGGGTTCTGGAAAGTGTCTGTGTCCCGACAAGAGTCACAACCATCTATGCCACATGTTGAGGTCGCCTACATGCTTTGGCCAGTGCAGAGGTAAATTATGAAATTACTAGCTCACCCGGCGAACTTTGTTCCGCCTTAATGACAATAAATAAGCAGATTGTGTTTTTCTTTTATTGGAAAAAATACAAAAAAAAAATTAAATAACTACATTAATCATTCATTATTATTACTGTATTTTAGTACATAGGTTGCTCTTCACTTAAGTGCCCTGTGATACATTTTTGTTTTATTATCAGGCGCAAAAACAAACAACGCAGATGGTCTTCCGACCCGTGAACATGCCACGTATAATTGACCATGGGAAAATATGAATGTTCTAGATTTAGACCACAAACTTTTAAGGATTGGCCTTGTGATTTGTTGATGGCCATGGCAAATGCAAGACGTGTCGGAAATTGAAGTCTTTTAAATTCAAACGGCATATCGGTTGGGATCATCGGGATCCTCGGAATGAGAACTTCCTCACCTTTGAATTTTCCTATCATTATCGTAGCGTAAATTACATTGTTCATCAATTTACTAACCACCAAACGCGTACCGTTGCACAGTTTTGGTTGGTTTATGTTTCGAAACATGGTTACTACGGAGCCAACCTTTAGGCGTAAATTGTGCGGTGGTAAGCCAGGCACGTCCAAAGAGTTTAAAAATTCAATTGGATAGTTGAAGGCTTCATCTCCACTTGTGACGCAGTCAATAGATTTGAATGAATGCATTGTTCCAATGATCTTATTTTGAATTATGTAGTTCAGGTCAACTACATCTTTATTCTTAGCCGCTAAAATTGCTCGCTCACTCAACCGTTCATTATTTTTGTAGTTAGAAATAACATTTGGAAATACATTGTTTATAAGTTCGTCTTTTGATGAGACAAAATTACAGAAATTATTTGGAAATTATATTAATCCGCTCGATTCATCGACAGGTACTTGACCATTACCGATAGTCAGCAATTGCTCCGAGATATCTTCAGCAGATGTATCATTAAGCAATGTAACTCTCATGCTTGTTGTCAGCTACAGTTTCTTCACATAGCGCCATAGATTTGGCGATTTGAGGCAAGCGTTTATTTCATCGGCAGCCGTAGATCTTTCAATTACTGGCAGTATTTGGCGGAAATCGCCAGACAGTAAAATCATTGCTCCTCCAAAACATCTCGAGTCATTGCGTAAATCTTTTAATGTTCGGTTAAGTGCTTCTAATGCACGTTTATGCGCCATTGTGCATTCGTCCCAGATGATGATTTTCGATGCCGCTAAAACTTTGGCCATTGTTGAGTGTTTTGCAATATTACACGTTGGTTCTTCAATAGTTTGAAGATTTGACGGTAATTTGAATGCTGAATGAGCCGTACGGCATCCTTCTAACAATGTGGCTGCTATTCCAGAATTCCATATTCACGTTCCCGTTCCAATCCTCGATTAAATGCGTCATTCATTTCACGATTTGGCGCTGGCATTCCTAACCTGATTAATAAATTGCCGCACATGAGGTAACACATATCTTCGATGAAGAGTAAAGCACGATTATGTATCTCCACATTCATCTCAATATCGTGATTTCTGGAACTGACACGACTTTGATGTAAAATATCTTCTGACATACTATCTTTGTATTTGTGCCACAGATTACATGGGTTTGATGGAAAACACGTCGAAATTGTGATAGCGAATAATGTGCGTATCTGACTTGGAGATGCAGAGGTAGTGGCTTCAGCGATTGTCGTATCCCAATGGGTATCGTTTTCTAATAAGTTCAATTCTTCACATGCAGCACGATATGTTGGGAATATTACACCATGATCAGTTCGTAGTGTCGCAAATGAAGTTGGACCACGCACATTTACCAGCAACAACCGCAAATAGAAACATTCATCATTCTTTGCATGAACTGTATACATACGACCAAGAGCATCAGTAGAATGCACATCTGGATACCCAGGAACCGCATAACCTTGCTTCCGTCTTTGAAAATTCTTCGATGAAGCATTCCAAGTATAATAACGTGGCATCTCCGAGTAAAGCAAAGTTCGTGCAAACTGATCGCTTTGTCAGAAAAAAACTGGTCAATGTAGTTGCTGGAGGTGTTTTAGCAAGTTGCGTAGCATTCGAAGCCGTAAAATATACTCGTTGACCATTCTCCAGATGCACCGCCAAATGTATAACAGTAGGATGACGTTCGTGAATTGGAATTGCGAATATACGCCAAATCGCTTCATTACAGTTCACATAACGACCAACTTGATAGCGTGAAATTTCATCGTTGGTATTTGAGGATTGCAATCCAAAAACTGCCTTTCGTGACATATTTGCAAATATATTTTATGGACTTAACTGAATTGCAGTATTCAACGTTGCAATGTGTCTTGAACGTTTTAGAAATAAATGGCGAATACGGAACAATCCAACTGTTGTCGACAACGAAATCCATTCTTTTCGCTTTTGTTGTGACAGTTCGACCGTTGTCATCTGGTGATCGACGCCGATACAGCGGATACCCATCGTTGCCAGTGACAGTCTCTGCCGTTAATTTCCGTGGATATCGCTTAGAGCACTTTCCATCGACCATGCAATGTGATTGGGGATTGATGGCACCACACGGTCCATGAATGATATTAGTAGTAGCAACATCATGTAGGTCTGGATCGACTTCATGATCAGGAATCTCGGCACATATAATATCATCTATTTGGTCAGGCTGAATTCTTTCCACTAACCAAATAAGAATGCGTGCGTGCGGCAGGCCTCGCTTTTGCCATTCGATTGAATACATCCAGCATCGCGTATCTCCAAAGACGCGTTGTTGAACAATAAAGTTCATCAGGGACCGATTTTTTTGCCTGAATATACGTGCTGTGATGTCGTGTCTATCATTTGATGTTTGTCCGGGAAGCAGCAATTGAGTAATTTCTTGGATAAAAATTTTGGATTACAGGTAAAAGTAATAAAGAGATCTGGCCGGCCGTAATGACGAACATATGTCATAATATGTCATAGCATCTTGTGCATATTCATGCATATGACGTGGGCTACCAATGTACGTCGCCGGCAGAATAGTTAATCGACCAATATTAGCTGCATTTCCTTCAGTACTAACTGCATCACGTAAATGGATGTACTCCTCAGAACGCAGTTTGGCTTGGTTCAACCTAATAAATGTTAAACGTTCCGTTTCTATTTTTACATACATGTCAACGCAATACTGCTGAAATAATCGACGAAACCGCAGCAAATAGTTGTCAGCATTTTGACGAATCATCAAACGGTATGCATAATAATTCACTGAGCTAACATTCTTTGTAGTTTCTTCACCTGAAATTAAAAATTTGATAATTATCCATTTCAAAGACAAATAATACAGATATTAACCATTATTAAGATACTGATACTTTAACATTCATTGGATTTATCATTTTAATATTAAAATAATATCCATCTTCTCTTTGCCAAAACATCAGTGGGTATTGCAATGCGTCATATGATCGATGAGTTTCAGATATTTGTTGCAGTTGCCCAGTATCGCGACGTGTAAGCACAATATCGCGTTTTTCCAATTGTTCACCAACAATCAGGATGGCAACTTCGTCTACTGTTGGAGCATTAAATGTGCGTTCGTGTGTTCCAGATGGTCGTTTATCTGCTTTGATGACAAATTTATAGTCATCATTTGGCATGCGCTCTAAAGCACTCTTAAACAACCTGACCAACGCATGATGTTCATGAAGCAGACACTGCAAGTCTTGAATAATTGCTCGCTTCATTCCTGCATTGATCCCTAGGCGTCGATCAAGTTGTTCTTCCATGTTGCCCATGAAATATATTTATAAAAAATTATTCTGTGTATCTTCGAAAAGTAGTAAAGATCCAATCCGATGGTGAATCTGTCCTTGTATCTACAAAATAAAAAACAGACAGTATTAACTGGGTTATAAACACTTTTTCTGTGGGAGAGTAGAGTTCAGTATTAGCAAATATAATACATACCAATAGATAAAGTAAGTTATTCTTTAACTACATTCTATGTAAGTACAAAAATACATACCTTAAATGTCGGATTAAATCCTCCTTCTTCGATAATGTCTGCCACAAATGACGTCATTTGGAAACAACTATTGTATTTTCGAGTATTTGCAAGAAAGTAGCGCGATTCTTGTGTTTCGCCACAAAGCAATGAATACAATGGCTCATGTGGCGGAGTCAACACTGGCAATTTCACTTTACCATTAAGGCAGCATAATCCTGGCGTTTCTCCGGAAAACTTCAATGCACCACAGTACTCGCAAACAACGTCCATTTGCCCAATGCAAACGCTGTAATCATTGCTGCAATCATACCGAAACGCTGCTCGATTCAAATCACCTAAATATCTTGTTCTGCGTCGCAAATTATATATTTGCTGCCATCTGTTGTTCGCTCGACGATTCTTCATTGCCAACCCAGCTGTTTCACGGGCTGCTTCACTTTGCTCTCGTGATTGAGAAGCACGAAGTCGAGTCATACTATCGCGGCGCTGTTCACGTGCAATTTCTTGTTCTTCTTCAGTCCTTTCATTTGCAGTATTTTGTATTCTTCTTGCATTGCGGCTTTGTCGGGAAAGATTCGATCGTCTTGGTCGCGGCATTATTAATTAAACTTCACTTCACTTTTAATTAAACTTCACTTCACTTCAATCCACTTCTTAATTATTTATTTAATAGAAATATTTTTAATATTGGTTTCTTACAAATATCAAATTGTCATCCATACGTCATTACATAGCTGTCATTTTACGTCAATTACATAGCTGTCATTTGCGTTTTGTTATTCCAAGTCTGATCCCTTTTTGTTATACCACGTTTTATAGTGACTGACGTTTCATGTCAAGTCACACGGGAACGCTGTCGAACGGGATAAAAAGTATTCTATGTCCGTCTCCTGGCTCTAAGCTACCTCTCTATCAATTCTCAGCCAAATCTGTTCTGCCATTCTTGAGTTATAAGTGGTGTAACTAACACGACTTTCTTTTATATATATAGATACCTACCTCGCCTGAGTGTGTGACCCCATCCATGGTGTGGCGTGTAAGAAAGCTTTTACAGTCCGAAATATTTAAAATCTCGACAAAAATCTACGTGACAAATAATGGGGCCATGTTATAAACGTTTTGTTTGGTTGCTTTTAAGTAAGTAGTCTGACTTAATCTTATGATGATTTAAAGAAAATATTTAAAAAAAAAGTAAGTAGTCAGAGTTTTTGTTCTTTTAATTATTTTAAAGACGCTTATAAGGAATTTATGGTAAGAAGTTTTACAATTGCTAAATGGCTAATCCACTGATCGACTTAGTAGGGCCTAGTTTGATAATAATAATAATGTCTGTG
>JAFELO010000370.1:884950-895651 GCA_017140195.1 Eumaeus atala | reverse complement strand
CTAGGGCTCCCTGTGATCCTGTCAATGGGTTCATAGTGGTTTCTGCTGTCGATCTTGTCGATACAGATGTAGAAGTAGTGGGAAGGAGTGAGAGGCTTACCCCGTTTAAAAAGCAACATACTTGGAAATGTAATCATTTATTTTAAGGGAAGCTATGGCATTACGTAAAATTAATTCAAACAAAGTTTGGACTTTGAGCTCCAAGGAAGCTGTTAAACTTGAATGTCTTTGTTCTTTTTGCAATGCACGTTGGCTTATTCTCTGTTTTTTTGGCTCATCGTGGCGGTCATTAAAACAACTATGTCTGCATTTTTTTATAATATAGGGGCCAACAATCAATTTGTTTTTGCCACTACTGACACACTACATTATTGTCATGTTGCCCTCCTTTCATCCGGTCCTCCAACGGGCCACCGGATACTCACAGACCACACGAAACGGGCATCTCCTGCCCTTTGCGGTAGTATGATATCAGCGACATGTACCTTCCAGCTTGTGCCTGCCGAATTCCGCTGCAAAGCAACATGGCACTACCACTTGCCAAAATGATCATGAAAGTAAATCATATTTATAACTCAAACATATTTTCACATTTATTTGTGTAACAGGACAGCACAAGGAAAAAAAAACAATGAATTTGTTGAACTTACACAGATTTTACAATTATAATAACAAGTAAAATTTATAGTAACATTAATTTTACGACGTAAGTAAAATAAACCGTGCAGAGAGAACAAGCGAGAATATGAGAGAACAAGAGACTGGATCACGCGTGTGTTCCACTTTCATTGGCAAGAAAACGGGGTTCCCATGACAGCTTTAGAGAATCGGGTCTCTCAACGAATTTTAATTTTATTTCTAAACATTTTATATCTCATTCTTTGTTTTTATACTCCAACCACAAAACTTTACAATTCCAAGCTATTTGTTCAGCGCATGCGATGCTCCAAAAGTTTGGAATTCACTCCAATATCTTAACGCATATGTTACAGCGATCCAGGATAATGTCGAGCGATGATAGCGCTGCATTATTGCCAGGGGACGGACGCTTAACGACAGGGGAAACTCATTAAATACGCGTGGATTTATGAGAGGCGGGGTGTCTGATACACTCGCGTATAACTGGATTTGGGCGACGGTGTTTACTTGCGAACGGTTTTCCCGGTGAGTAACAAGCAAAGAGTTATATAATTGATTGGTCTCGCTCGTGTATATCTTAAGTCAGAGATCGCTTCCAGATAATATCATCAGCTGTTTGCCGTGATTTTTAAGGTATGAAGGATTTCTAGTTTAGGATGTCGATGAGTAATTGTCGGTAGGAACCGACCTACTAAAACGGCAAACGGTTAGAGCATTGTAGTGAGTATCAACTCCCAAAGATATCCACATCTTTGTAAAGCAGCAGGCCACCGGAAACTCTAAAAAAGCAGTAATTGTGACAACCTAGGTATCGCTTCGCGGCTTTATCATGTGATCGAGTTCATTACAGTATGGCTTACACTTCTTTCTACTAAAACTATCAATTGTATTTGTAAAGTGTTGATTGATCTTCAGTATTGAATTCGAACGACGGTCAATAGGATTCCTTTGCGTTCATTAATTGATGCAAATTCCCATCAATGGATAAATAAATTTGACGACGAATAAATGTTTGGATGTGGCAGTAGAAAAAAATTACGAAAAAGTATTGCCAGTAAGAATCATGCAGCATTGCAGCAGAATTGGGCCTTCACGACATGACTCACATGATATCGCCGCAAAGTTACAAGGCTGTCGCATTTCATTCGGTCTGCGCTTTTCCAATGGCCCGTTGTTAGGTAGGGCGAAAAGAGAAAAACGCGTTGGCATAACAGTCATCAGTTAGTCATAAAAAGGCTCCGCTCGTTTTCCCCCTAACACAATAAAAAAGTACAAAGCGAGGTGGCATAAATTAAAGAAGCACTAATTAACTTACCAATCGAACCCTTGACAGAGATAAAAGTGCCATTCAAAGTTGGAATGCTAAATTTGAAGAACCCCGTCTGTAAACTTTCAACAAAAATTGAATTAATTCAAAAATTCACTTCCCATTTGAATTGTGTTACAGCCAACTTTAAAATTTCTGTTGTTGAATTAAACTTTTTACACTGTCCTTAATCCGTTACCAGACGTCTATATCTTCATGTTTAATCTTGTCTAAGTGGAAAGTTAGATGGTCTTAGCTAGTTCCAAGCTAGCGATTACATTTACTTTTAGGCGTAGGTGCATGAAAGCGTTTTATATAGCACTAGCTTATCATCCTGACTTCGCTAGTAGATAAGATAGGAATAATAGGAATATAGGAAAGGGTAAGATTGACACTAACAAATAATGTACCGAGGCTTCGCTCGTGAATAAAAGGGTCAGATTGGCCCTCTAGCAAATTATATACCGAAACGTTCCTCGGGAATCGCTCTATCTACTGGTGAAAATTGCATGAAAATCCAATTAGTAGATTTTGAGAATATCGACCACACAATCCCGATCTTAATTTGTACATCTGGTATCCAGTATCTTGTTTCATTGGGTTAGTTGAGCGTATGAAATTTTGGGTAGCCCCCTACGTAACTCATCGACGAAAATATATTTTCAATCGGTAGAGACATTTCTGAACTCATCGCCACAGAATGTAGTGGCACGAAATCGAAATGTGGTGGTTGCATCTCTCAACAACGAAACACAAAGGTAGGGGAAAACGTGACCATTTTAATGTGAAATATTTGCGTTATTTGCTCATTAAACATCCTTTCACCTCTCATGGGCTGGATGACACATGGTCAAAAGTTAAATCGCTCTAATTTGTGCACATTATTGCACACCAGTCCCTTTTGAAAGCCATTGCACAGGGTTTCATTTTAGTGATGTGTCGTATAAATATCGATGTTCACGGGAATGTGACGTGATTAATGTGTAGTGACGTGTTGAAAATGTATGTGACACATACACCCGTTACATTTATTATAACAAATATTGCAATTAATATTAATAATTAAAATAGTAGCTTGCGTAAAATAATGTGTGTCATTAATATTATTTCAAATGAATATTTGTGTTTGCTATGGCTTAATTTGCGTAAATCACCAACACAAATTACAATATAAATGTTAACAAAGAAAATATACGTTTATTTTTACCATCCACATAATACGCTTTAGCTGTTCTATGTACGAGTTGTAGTTTGTAATTATCTGTGTTGATATGTACAAGGTTGGCAGTTGGGGGTGGTTTTTGAAGAAACTTTTTAAGCTCATAATGAGTTTTATATCATTATCACAGCCTTAAAGTTAGTTACAAAAAAACCGTGTAATACGACTTTCGTTACTTATTCTTTATACCATTATATATTATACATTTTTATTAATATTCAGTCTTATTCATAACATTTAATAATGCAAGCATTTTTCATCTAGTTGGGCATGAGAAATTCCCATCACTCAGCTACGATTTAACGAATGCGTCCTAGACCCTCCCAGTCTTTTTTACAAAGTTATTTGGTTCGTTTTACTTTTGAAAGCGTCTCCTTTGAAGTTGCTTGAATTATTTAATCTTTTAATAGAATTACAGTGCTTGCTAGCAGGGCCCCTATCTGAGGGCTCTGTATTCCTTTAATTACCTTACTTTATAGAAATATTGATGGGCAATATTATATCAGGAATGTAATCTCAGCAAGCGAATGATATCTATTTTTTATTTTTGCGAATGAATTTGATCGCTTGTTAGCTAAGACAAGAGAAAAAAATCGAGACTTTAAGACACGTACGAAATGTAATGCCTCATAGCTTTCACGCCGGCATCTGCAATGTGAATAACTAAGTGCCTCGTGACATGACTCAACCGATCCCCGATTTGTTTCATAAAGGTTTTTATTTTTATTATAGTCCATTACTTGTTTGTCGAACGATGAACTGGAGCCATTTGATGTCTACTAACGCCCATAGATATCAGCTTTATTGTCAATCAGAAGCATTGCCTTCCTTTTCTCCGTCCCTTCAATGGGTCAAACAGTCTAAAGTTAGGTAAAAGGAGGATACGTTAAATCATAGGTCATGCATATGTTATTCTATCTGAATAGTGTATATGAGGAATGGAGAGTGGAGAGTGCACCTGTGTCTACTCATTTACTTTTGTACTATATGTTATGTGCAGTTGGGTAGTTTTTATATATGTGGCCGCTATAGTCGAAATTCGTCTAGCAACATGATTATAATTACATAATTTTAATTTACGTGAGCGAGCGTCAACGGAAAAAAATATAATAATTATGTCGTCCTATTGAGAAGAGCCACCAGCGCGTAACATAGTATATATAGTTCACAAGTGTTTGCGCAGACACAAGTGCACTCCCTATTCCCTCATTCTCCTATTCCGGTCTGAAGGCAATCCGAAACGACCGGAGAGAAAACAGGCGCAGGACCGACGACTTCACGTGGTCTCCGAGGCACGGGGCGTAACACCGATAACTTCCTAACTCCGGAAATTTATTAGAATTAGGAAAAATCCTAATGATACTTTTTGTATGGTCCGACCCGGGAATCGAACCCCTACCACTAGACCACGAGGCAGTTAAAATTATATACGCATAACGTGTAGATGTGAAAATAAAAATCGTAGATATATCTGTATACCGATTTGATATAAGTCTCTATACCGAATCGGTATCTGAATACAGTATGTCCGATTAGAGTTTCCAGTCAATCTGTGCCGATATGGATATAGCCCCTATTTTCCGATCAAGCCAGTCCGAAACAAATTATTTTTTATTTATTTTGATTAATACGTAGCAGTGTCTACTAACAATCAATCAACTTCTATTATAATGTAAATATAGAATAAGAGGTAGTAAGTACCATTTTATATTGCAGCGGACCGGGGAGGTGCGTCTCGCTCATTTGATTTACTCGAGTTTCGTGCAGTTTGTGAGTAGTCGTTGAACAATTAGAAGGAAGGAAGAAAGGAGAAAACATTTCATCCTTTCATCATTATCAGCCTTTATCCATCCACTGCTGGATATAGGCCTCTCCCAATGAGCGCCAAGACGACGGACCTCCTACTACTCGCATCCATCCCGGAACGGCTACTGCACGGAGATCGGCTTCCCACCTGGTGAAAGGTCGACGAATTCTTCGTTTTCCGAAACGCGGCCTCCACTCCAAAATCTTACTGACCCACCTGCCATCTGTTCTTCTGAGTGTATGACCAGCCCATTACCATTTCAGCGAGCCTATTCGTCGCGTGATATCGGATACTTTAGTTATCTGCCTTATAACTTCGATACGAATTCTGTCGGACAAAGAAACACCCAACATAGCACGTTCAATAGCCCGTTGAGGTACCGTAAACTTGCGGACCAGTCCTAAATTAAGAGGACATGTTTCGGCCAAGTAGGTCATCACGGGGAGAACGTATTATTTGAAGACTTTCGTCTTCAAGCTCTGCGGTATAGGCGACGTGAGAATGTGAAGAAACTTCTGGAAAGCTGCTGCCCAACCTTACTGAATCCTTCTATCGGTTTCCTCTTCTCGCAGTTATATCTACCTAAGTGCAATAACAAGGTATATATTCGTATACGATTTCGAGAATAGCACCATCGACGTTGTCCGGAGGTTTGTCCGGAGAACGTTTAACCTACGGCCGATACGTCGGGAGAATTAATTTAGGCTGTGCAACATTTCCTGCAAGCTCTCCAACGATTCGGCCAACACAACACTTTTGCGTATGGGCATCGGTAGTTATCAAAAGGCTCCGACAGTTTTTTGTCCCCTGTAATAAAAAAGTATTGTGAACATTTCATTTCTGCAAAGGGTACGTGATAAACGTGCTCGTCTGCTGACTTATTCTATTGGTAATGAACAAAGTCATAGTTTGCGATAAAACAATAGACTCAGCAATTAATTCGTAAACGGTTTGGACATCGCTTACGCCGTAAGGGCCTGTATTGAGACATTTAACGCGGTCTCTAATTGGTGGGGCGAAGGGACAAATTGATTGTAGCAGGGTGACGATAAATTGAGACAGGGCAGGGAATTACCATACGGTCCTATATTTATAGCTTCCTCTGTCCTTCATAACCTGGCTTATAATTAGAGAATGTGATAATTTGCAAATGCTGTATAATTTTCTTCAGTGAGCCCCAATTGGCGGCTGCTATTTTGTCGTATATAGACTATATTAGTGCTCGGATAAGTGGATGATAGAGATGAAGATATTACTCTTCCTTATGGTATAAGATCAATGGAGCAGTCAGCTGACATCCAAATAATTATTAGGTAGACGTGTTGCCGTTTCTTTTCATCCCGTCCAGTGGATCTCTGGAAACTCAGAAACCGCATGTTTATGGCATATTTATACACATATACATTCGTGGCCTGGGTGCGGAATCCAACTAGTGACAGAAGGTTATGTGTTACAGTGTTTTCACACTGGCCGATCCAATATCGATATAAAATACGTCCCTTGATACATTGAATATTTTTTTATTTTTTGCATTGCATTTAGCTTTTAAAAATCACCTGTTTACTTAGGTAATTTTCTAACCCTACTCGAATAATATTTCTGGAAATAACGTAAACGATCCTGAAATCATATTCACTGCAAAACATTTGCAGAGTATGACGCTGAAAACGGAGATATATAGGCGTTTATTATCCCAACCACTTGCACTAAAACCCAGCGATTACAAGCCGTATAAAAGCAAGGGTAAAACGGCCGTCACGAAATTGGGGGTTATTTGGACGTAATAAATTAATTTTGGTGCAGGGCACTGTAGGCCCCATACATTTTAATTGGCACCATTATCGGTCGTTTTGGAAAATGACGAGTCGCTGGCGTGCCCTTTGTTTAGAATTGACACACGCTTTTTGTTGCAGGAATGAATGCAAAAATTTTCTCCTGCACTCGCAAGATTAATTCTCTTCGGTGTACTGAAAACGGCTTCTTTGATTTTATATAATCATATACTATTATTTTTCATGCAACCATTTTATATTTATTCTGTTTTATAAAATAGGAAAACATTCCATAATATTATGCCATACGACATTATTGTCTGGCGTTGCCCTCCTTCCCTCCAATGGACCACCGGCTACTCATAAGCCGCACGAAACGCGACAGCACTGCGACAGAGACTCGACACCGCCGTAAAGTGACTTACAGTGGTGTCGAGTAAGCAAGAGGAACATCCTCAACAATGCACGCCCGAATCGGCTGCAATACAGCATGGCGCTACCACTCACCATAGCCTTTTATATTTTATAAGCATTGGTCATGTTTCATACAATCTTTGCTCGGCGCCTCGATCCCAAGATCTAGCTTGTAAGACACTATAGTGAACACGGGACATTATAGGACAGAGCGGCGAACAGTTCACATGGTTGAAAGAGTTACGCGTTCGGTGGAGTGTCTCGTGATTTAATGTTGATCTTTAACTAAACGGGTTAGATAGATTTAATGTAAAATTAAGGTGCAAGTGTCAGACTGTATGTATGACTGTATACCTGTATTACAAGGCTTGTAAAGTTCGTGCAGTATATTATAAGGCTTGTAAAGTTCGTGCAGTATATTATAAGGCTTGTAAAGTTCGTGCAGTATATTATAAAGCTTGTAAAGTTCGTGCAGTATATTATTTCTATCACTCGAATACTCACACCTATTCATAGAATATCTATCAGGACAAGGTGTGTCTCACAATAATAATGTCGCCTTAGCCGAACTTCGACTACAACCACTGTCTATTGAGGAGCATCATCTACATACTGTAGTACACAAGTGTTTACGCAGACACAAGTGCACTCTCTATTCCCTCATTCTCCTATTCCGGTGAGACGGCAATCCGACACGACCGGAGAGAAATCAGGCGCCACACCGACGTCTTAACGCGTAAGTAACATCACCAATTTCCTGACTTCGGACTGTTATTAGAAATAGAAAAATCGTAACATTGTTGTATGGTCTAGCCCGGTATTCCAACCTAGGACCATGCGTATATGGCCGAACACGTTTACGAACAGGCCACGAGGCATTTAAACACCACAATAGCAATTGTGGCGAGAGTTTTTGGAGTGTAAATTAAAAATGGCGCCCGATGACAACGACGTGATGTTTAAAACATTTTAATTACTCGTGATAACCGAGGCTCGGATGTTTTTCCAGCCGCGCAAATAAACATCGGCCTGCCAGAGCTTTGTTCTTCTGATATTGCATTACAATCAATAGGACCTGCCCAGAGGTGATACGAGGTCTCGTTTGTCTGCCGCTAGACTGTGCTGTATTGTTGTGTTAATATTTAATTGGAATCAATATTGATTTAAAACTCTTGCTTATTTTCCATCACTGCACCTTTGTTTGCAATTTGCAATTGACGGTTTATGTTAGCTTACATTTTATCGATGTTTATTAAATGTGTTTTTTTATATCGATGATAATCTGCTTACAAGCAAGTAAAACTCCTTCGATATTGAGTGACTGATGACTGACTGATAGGGAACGCGCCGCTGTAACTACTGTACTTAGAAACTTGGAATATGGCACGAAAATAACCATTTGCATAACATAAGTCGGAACTGAAAAGGATTTTTAGAAATTTAACCCCTAAGGGGGTGAAATAGGGGTTACAAGAAGTTTATTATGTCAAGCGGGAAATTCGCCGGGCGTCGATTGTTATTTATAAAAATGATCCACTTCTAAAAAATTGTATTTAAAAAAAGCTTGATATTATTTTAATGAAAATTGGTAGCACTATAAAGTTGTTTCGTGCATCTTATACAAGATGGTAGAATTAAATATTTATTTGCATAGATTAGAAAAATCTAATATTTTACGTAGTACCCTGTTTTGTTAATTTATGCCATCCATATTTTTTTCGGTTCGGATCAATCAGCAATCGGAACCTTTTGATAACTACCGACGACCCTGAACATTCGCATGATGCACATGCGTTGCGATCATCACATCCCCAAGTTGTAGTAACAACCTCCTTAATCGTACAAGCAAAATACGAATATCTCATACAAAGTCAATATAAATAATCTCAAATCTAATGAATACAAAACATCTCCAACGTTTGAATAATGATAAGACATTCATTGCCATATATTTACTCGGCGTGGTACCAGATTGGTACCAGATTATCCAATCTTAGAGAAATAAAGTAGATTTCGGCAGGAGCCATCCCGACGGCGCCAGCCCCCTATTAATACCAGCCATATTACTCAGTAATAAAATAATGTAATCTCTTTCATTGGAATCGCAAACATTTTATGTACTTAATAGATATATTTGGATATGAGATATTGAAGCAACGGCGCGGGGAAAGCAATTTCACCCACTGTTTAGTTTAAAAGGATTCATAATAACACTTTTTTCTCGTACTATTATTTTATTTATTCTTAACTATTAATTCATCTAACGTAATTAATTTCGGCCAGGGATTTGTTAGTACTGCTTTTATAAGTCTTATAATCAAGCTTTATTCATTTGTGTGTGCTGCAGAGGTAAGCATCACAGAAATATGCATATCTGATATCATTTTAAAAATTTGAGAGCATGGAAGGTAGATAAATAGATAGACTCTCTTCTCACCCAATTTCTATGAACCATCAACACTGGATTTTTTTACATTGGGTGAGCTCGACTGGACAACTGAACAATACCACCGATGAACGGAGGTATTGTTCATTCACTCACATAACACACCCGGTTATGATCCTCTCGATGAACCAAACGTTCACGATAACGCCGAGTCCATCTTAGCTACCGCACGTGAGCTGCCCACGACATGAGCTTCAGGGTGGAGGGACCTCTCAGACCCTAACTTAACTAAACATTGCCATATTATCATTATTATCATGTCCAGAGGGCCATGATAATAATAGTTAAGTTAGCTGTTACAAACACTCGCATATCGGGATGCATCTCTTCCATTTGCGGGAGAGAGGAGGGAGGGGGGTCAATCCCTCTTTCGGCCCCACATGAAGTCTTGTCGCCGGACGAGCGCTCAAAGCAATCTGTATTCTGGGTATTGCAAAGCTGTATTGGTCTTCTCTTCGCTTCCAGTTCAAAAGTTCAGGTCCGAAAAAAAAAACACACAATACCATCACATAATAGCAGTTATCCTTAAGGGTTTCGTACCGTTTGTAATTTCTGGTGTACTATTAAAGTGAAGGAGGGGAGGAGGGGAACACCTCTGCATAACAATTATGCGGAAATCATCAAAACGCTCAATGAACACTAAAAACGAATCATATAATAATCTCAAATATATTAAAACGTAAACCTTATCATATAAAACTATAAACAAAAAAGAGTCTTATCTATCGCACTGTCCGATATAGAACGACGAACACAAAACCCTTTTACTTTGACATGACAAACTAAGATAGATAAAATGTTCCTTAACAGACATTAAAGAGCTGCTGGCTTGAAAGAAAGCCATAAAAAGTCAGAGTTCCGCGGCCCACTGGGACCCCGGACTCTCCCCGGCCCGCTGAGCCAAATTAATAAATAGAATGACGAATGTTTTGGAAAGGACAACATTTTAAAATTATTTATCATACGTAAACTTTCCAAAAGGTACTTGACAAAGTCAAAATGTATGATATCGCATTGTGAAGCAATTACTATTTACGAGGGTGTACATATTGTATTTTTAGAAAAAAAAAAGAGTTATTGAAAACTGTTATTAAATAA
>JAFELO010000370.1:857796-880751 GCA_017140195.1 Eumaeus atala | reverse complement strand
TGTGATTAAGGAGGAATAATGAATGGATGACTGAAGGATAAGGTGCAACGATGTTAGGTTCTGGAAGAACAGCTCAATTCATATTGAATATCACACAAAATGATACGGAATGATACAAATATATTTATTGTAATACGAAAATGCAAAGAAAAAATTTCTTTCTTGCCTTTTCTTTAAAAAATAAAAGAATGGTGAATTTTGAAATTTGGTACAGTCAAAGATTATAATATGGAATAATGTGCAGTAAGCTAGTATTTAAATAAAATGTGAATTATAGTTTTTTATTATTTCAATTAAATACACCACAACACACTACGATTAAACTTGTGTAATACGTAAATTGTGGCAATTTCATATTTTCATTCAAAACTGTACACATTATTCAATAAAACTGTATTCGAGGCAGAAAGGTATTTTTTTCTTTAAATTGATATCAAGTCTCTTTGCGATTCCCTAGTTAAATATAAATGCGCGTGAAAAATCCATACTATAAGTCTAATGTAGCAGTGCTACGATTGCTACGTTCTCGTAACTTATGTAGCTGACTTCTACGACATGCATCAGATAGAACAAAAAAAAATTAGGCATCGCGGTCGGGAAAAAATTTGGTTTAAAAACTTTTAAATTTATGATAATATAAAACTAGCCATAGTTTCACCCGGGTAACTTTTGAATTCGTGAAAATGTCATGATAATAAGTTAAAATATATTTACTACGTACGAATCTCAGACCTACGGAATAAACACAAAATTTCACAAAAATGGGTAAATCGCACTGGTGACTGGACAATAAATCTTTTTGCTTGTAATTAACAAATGTCATTTTAAACTGAGAATAATAATATGCCTATTAATAAAACTGTAATAATGTTAAATAATGGAAACTTTTGGCACCGTTGAATTAAATCTAAAGTTCATTTACCAATCTGTCCCTATGACGAGGCGCTGATGTATAACTTCCATGTGCAAAGTTACCTCCCTTTAAGGGCCCATTCACATGGAATTTAACGTTTCACAAAGTTATACCTCCGCGATAAATAACAGCACGATTTCGCGTTCACACTAATTTGATTCGTTGCGATGAATATGTTCAGTGAGTTTGGGAAGTTGCTTACGCATTAGCGACTGCTAGTTATAAGTTGATCAAGTTTCATGCTTTAAACATTCATTCGTTTATTAGCATTGGATCAGTTTTAATTAAATATTAAAGGAAAATAGTCTTAAATATAGATTTGTTGTACATGAGTATAGATATAGTGCCTTTTTTGTCGGCGATGTTTTTTCATCATAATTCCACCTTCGGACATCGCGACAGTAGTCTAAGTTCCACGCTCGTCACACTGATGTACACGATGATCCACAAAAATGCGGTTTAAATGCCAGTTTTTACCACGTACAACTGTACTGTGGTACCAGCTGCCTCCCGCAGTATTACCGACCCGATACGACTTAGGAGTCTTGAAGAAAAGAGCATACCTATTATTTAAAGGGCGGCAAGACGCCTAGTCTTGCAAATATCTATGGGCGACGGTCCACCTGCTTGTTTGCCCCCTATTCCATAAAAAATCATAGCGATATTTCTCTATCATCAAACCATCATTGGACGATGTGATTGATCTGTAACGTCAATCTTTACTGCAACTATTGCTTGGTCGACTACTAACGTCAACTCTTCAATTTTTTGCGTTGTCACAGCACACATAGTTCTAGTGGTAACATATGTCAAAGGAAAGGTTCTTTTTGTTTTAAACCTCATTATTTTGTTTTGAAGATATTGTGTTGTGCATGTATCTAAGAGACAAAAATGAAATGAAGGATAATGTTTTACGCTTGGCAGTCTATCCACCTATCCGTCTCTACGTCCCTTTGTGCTAGAATCATAAAAGTTGCATAGAAGTGAGATAACATAATCCGGGTAAAGGGAAAATCTTAAATTATATTAATGAATGAATGCATAAAATATTCTTTATTATGTACTTAATAAACATATAATTCAAAGCAAACACAATTTATATTACGTACAAAAAAAATACTCAGGTAGTAATTTCTTCCAGGCAACCTTGTGACGAAAAATATTTATGTTTAAGGAGAGGTAGAGCCAAAGCGTAAAATCGATAGCTACACATAAATACATACATACAAATACATACACATACATACATACAATACACATACTATACGAAAACATTAATCAAAAGATGTAAATTTAATATATTTTAGTTGGACAGATAAAAATTTTTCAACATATTTTTAAAGTTATTTATGTTTTGGGCGCGTTTAATACTAGTCGGCAGTACTAGTACTCTCCATTATGATAAAATAAAAGAATTTTATATAGTGGACAGGAATGTGAAGAAGGAGATTAGCTGCAGATCGCAACTCCTTACCATTTTTATTTAACACAGTTTTAACCGGAGGCACATTAATGTTTAAGACAAGTCTAAGAAATTTGAATTATCAAAAAAATTCTAATTTAAATCACACCATTATTTTTATGACAGAATAGATAGCAGCCGTTTCTTCTTCTTCTGGCAGGGCAGTTTTCAGACAGAAGAATTATACTTAATTGTATAATTCTACTAGCGTCACCCCACAGTGTCACCCACGTAACTCCAGCCCTACTAATCCAAGTCGGGCTAGTAGTTCCTGAGATTATCGCGTTCAAAGAAACAAGCAAACAATTATTAGTATAGATATATACTTGTTGTTTACCGATGTTGTTTCCTGCTATCGACAATCAGACGGTATATGAAGGCTTCGCTAAGTAACGAGGCAGTTCGTATGCTCCACCGCTAAACAAATCCATTCCGCTCCCTCTCGCGGGGCCCCGCGGGTGTTTAGTCGCTTCCGAGGGGGCGCGCGGCGGCACGGACGATTCTGACATTTGATTTTCAGCACGCGCGAAAATAATATAAAAAATAAAACCCATCCAGTTTTAATTGTTTTAAATGATATATTAAAAGTATTATCAGACTTTGCACGGAATATATTTTTAATTTATTATACTTAAGTGCTTCTTATAAATAAACAAATAAAACGAATTATTTGTTCATTTTGTTTAAACACCGCTTAAACAGTCAAAATTTTTTTTAACATTTACAAGCACAGCAAATTGATTGTGTCTTTTTTGATTTCACTGGCTACTTTATAATAATACTAGTTATGAGTAAAATCTCAGTAGTGAAAATTAAATAAAATGGAAATTTATTAAAAAAACATTCAATATTTTAATTTAAAATTTTTTTGTTCAAGAACCAAAAAATAGGAAACACCAACACAATATCAGACTTTATGGCCATACAATGTGAACAAACCAATTTATTAATTGTTACCTTATATACATACAGAATCTCTAATGACACTAACTCTGTACCTATGTAAGTACAAAGTTAGTGTTATGGGCGCCAAAACACACTCACGCAAAGTACACGAAGCACTTAATTTTTTACCGTACACGAAACTACGTGAGCGGTGGAGGGTTAAACTAAAAGAAGCCGAGTATTACACAAGCACTCACCATAAAAACCGCTTGTAATAGCATCCCTATGTATTCAGATCACACGTTTACATTTCGCCACTTTTCCAAAATCAAAGTAAAGCTCAGCAAACACTCGTTGAAAATGCGATGTAAATAATAAAAAGGTTCCATACCACCTGAGAGGTTTGCGGGCCCACTGTCATTTTCGCCATTGTAAACCACCCATTTCTCCCCTTCGAGCGGTCTATTTTATATTCAATATGCACTAGAGACAGGTGGAAACTGACGAAATCATATTTTGCAAAGTGTACTATGAATAATTATATTTCAACTATACCCTTTGTTTGTATATTTAAGTTTTTGGTGTCTTTCTCATACAATTAAATCTAAGTAACACTTATCATTATTACTACACTTAGGAGAGAAGGACAGCAATGCATCGGCATAGTTTTTATGCGGATGTTCATGGGCCTCGACTGAGGGATCGCTTACACTCCCATATAACAGAAAATACCTTTATAACAAATATGCTAATTCTGTGGTATACTTATACTAAAATAACAATATGTATGGGCAGACTTTTTGCTCTCGCTGACTCAAAAAACTAGCAGTTCCCTGTGGTATCGCCATTATATATTCGTCCAGACAATCGCGTTCTCCGTTAGCAAATATAATATTTTAATAACAGTAAATGGAGAAGCAATTACCGACGACATAAAATATTAACGAAGGCATTTCTGGACCCTCGCAGTCGTTGAGACGTGTAACGTAATCGCCTTACTCATTTTTATATATCAGGTGATTCGAGTCATTTCTGCCGACCCCCCCAGAGACAATGGCTAATAGCTATTATATTGCGTCTTGTCTGGCCAGCTTATGGCAATAGATATTTATATCTAAAGCTGTATTTTCTGTCCATATAAAATCAATCATCATTATAAAAGGTTGAAATTGTAGGAGATCGAGTGCTGACTTCTGTACTTTTTTTTTAAAGATCTGTAGAAGATATGGACACTTAAAGTATCAACGCACGCCGAGAATAGATATCACAGAACAGTTTTTTCTGTTCTGTTGCTATCATACATGCCAAAGTCTGTGAATATAGATGATTTTTTTTAAATGCGATAGAGTATGTATGGAATTTGATCTGAAAAAAGTAACAAATAAAGGGCGGTATCTCGGAGAAATGCTATTTATTTTAGTCAGCAAAAGATTTTTTAATGTATCTGTTCCTCGTACGACAATTTGAGGTGTTGCGACTGCTCGTACAACTTCGTCTTCGTGTTTGTTTTCATAAAATCATAAACATAGTGCATATTGCACAAGATTCGTATAATACACACGCATGTAAACCAGGAGTATGTAGTCGTATAGGGAAGCCTACACTCGTGTAATTTGCATACGTGGACGTTTAACGTCACCATTCCTGATATATACGGAAGCGGTAAGATTTACACGAGCTTGTTCAGCTTAGAGCCCTCATGTTTTTGTAACTACCTACTTGAATGCTACATGCGTTTAATAAAGAGTTTTAAAAGAAAGTTCTACCTCTAAGCGAATATCGTCGAAATTGGTTAGTTTTCCCATATTCGTATATCTTACAATATTTTATTAATAAATACAATGTTAAAAATATTTTTAACTTATTAATAATTTATAAAATACTTAATATATTATATGGTGGTAACAACAATGGTCATATATTAATTACTGTTCTCACTGTATGTTCCTCGTTAATTTATTTTATTTATTTGAAATATTTTAATATTACTAATATAAAATTAGAAAGACTGATACAATGACGCTAGATTGAAACCACCGTTAAGTGTCAGCTATATTTTCTGCTGCTAAGAGTTTATTATGCCACCGGGTTTTTAAATAGGATTCCTAATAAAATTCCATGTGTTGACTGTACATTTGTTAATTCGAATTAAACGCACTTTATCTACGTTCATTCAAAAAATATTATTAACATAAGAAGTGTGTTACTTACACACAAATAAACAGTAAACGCAGAATTAAAGTATGAATGTACATTAAATATTTAAAAAGAGGAAGTAGTGGCGAAAAAATGCTGTTTGTAAACGCCAACCTCCGCAACGAATGGACGTATTTGAATGGAACTATTGATGTTGAATGACTAATAAGGTTCAACACCAACAAGGTGTGCATAACCTTTGAAGTTAACACATGTAGTTCTATAAATTTTAGTAATCGTTTTAGTAACTACCTAAATAAAATTCAATTATATTACCTGTCACAAATCTAACACTCAAATCGAGACATATCAGACATTTCTCGCCTATATTACATCGTAGATTGAGTTATTCCACGCCAAACATAAAATTTAAGGGTGCAATGCATAGAAGGCCACACAACTTAAAGAAAGTTTAATATAAAGCAATTAAAAGTCCCGTGTAGAATATACTCGAGTGATCAAAATAACGGTTGCGATGACGAGTTCAATTATCATTATGAGTTCCGTATAACGAGACATCTGGGCCCACCGTATTTAGCCGAGGGCGAAAAGGCCCTAAAACTCATACTTGACGCGATATGTATGCTCTGCTTAATCCCTACGTAACAGGGGCTGGGTTATAAACTTGATTGTTGTTCGCAAAGTTTCGGATTTAATGAATTAATTACGTGTAAGAGATCCGTTACTACGTTGCAAAATAATCGGGGCTGCTATTATACATTCCATTTAATATTATTGTGAAGAACTGGCTACATTTTCTGCCGATTGTATAAGTTGATGATCCCGTCGGGATATTAAGCAGCGGACGGTAAGAGTGTGAAATAAAAAAAACGGTGTCTATACGTAATGTTATCGTCAAAAGGCTCTGATTGTTGGTTTGCTCCCGTATACTTTAAAAAAGTTTTAGATCAACTTTTTTTTCTTTTCCCCTAGTAATGATCTTCTCCGTGAGCCATTCATTCACATCAGCGTCGAGGTCATTTTAACAACCGCGCGCGAGGTGCCCTCGACGTCAGAGTCAAGAGATGAGAAAACCCGCAATGTCTCTGCACATGGAAATAATAGTTACATTAGCTATTATATACATTCTCATATCAGGATGCATTTCACCCATTTTCCGGAGAGTCGGAACCCTTTTCGAAACTAAATTTTGTACCTTCACCCGACGAGCATTTCAATCTGTCGAAGCTGTGTTGGGCTTCTTCAACATAAGTTCAAGGCCGAAAAGAAAATGATATTTTCCTTCTTCATCAAACGATCTAAGTAACATATTCATCTTCCTCTAACACTTTCAGTTCTATCCCGGTTTTCTTTCACCTACTGAGCATTCTATTACATAGCGAAAAACCACCAAAACTATATTACTCCATCTCAATTTCGAAAATACAATAAAAATGTCTAGAGCTAACAATATAAGTTTTAATTATGCAGACAAGAAGTTTACGATGCCGTTTTACTTGGACAAGTAAAATTAAACACAGGTACACAAAAGAAAGCAACAATTATTTTTTTTCCAGCTGATATAAAAAAGAAATATTTTTGTTTGTAACGTTAGAATATAAAAGAGCAATCAGTGCCATTTGGCTAATACCGGCGTTCATTAATATGGCATGGGTAATTGTAATATAGATGCACTACTTCGCCCCATCCTCCCAATGGGCCACCGGCTACTCAGACGGATCAAATCACTAAAGCATAGCCATCACTTTTATTCAGTGAGATCTGAAATATTTATAGGATACTAAAACTAAGTCTTCAATGCAATAAGTAAAACAGTGAATTAAAACCAAGTTGATGAAGGCGAATCCACGATGATATACTTGGGGAGGAATATTCTCTTTGAGAGAATTTCGACGATGGACGACCTGCTGTCTCAGTTGGTAACGTGGCGGTGAGTCCGCGTGTTACACCGGAGGTCGCGGGTTCGAATCCCGCCTATGTCATGGATGTTTATATATACATATATTATATGTATTTATATAATAAAATTCTTAAATATATAAAAATATTAAATATATTTCCGTTGTCTGGTACCTGTAACACAAGTCGTCACGTCACGGTACTTACCACATGACTGGGCCAACGTGGTGTGATAAGTCTACAGACATTATACTGTTATTATTATTATTATTATTTCAGATCCGTAAAATCGGATTAGGGATCGATTTTTGGGACGTGGCCGTTAGAAAGTTAATAGGCATTCTCTGAGCTAAAAAAATACCAGTCTGTATTAAAATATTTTTATTCCGCTGTAAATTAAAGTAGGCCATCACTTAACACTCATTCTTTTCATCTTCTTACAAAATTTTCAACGGCAAAAGGTATATTAATGCATTATTATCTCTAGTGGACCTTTGTATTAAATTTGAGAAGAAATGAATTCACGGCTTCCTGTGATTTGCCATACGTTCAATATATCAACAACTACGTCTATTACCTTTACGGGGTCTCTTTGTTAACATTTCCCTCCTGAATTTAAATGGAAAATTATTTTGAAGTATTTTTCGCCAGAGAAGTTTTATTGTATTGTTTGATTGCGTGTCACTCTGGCAGATGAAGGAGCGACTTTCAAATGGCGTTTCTTTTGTCGAAGCCTGTATATAATGTCGTTTGCTTTAGATGGATGAATTTGTTAAAAGTTTCACCGTCGCGGTGCGCTCGTAAAGTTTAATAGTCGCTCTCAAGTTTTCGGGTGAACGACGTTTCCAAAAGTTAGACAATAGGCGTCATACAAAATTCTTTCAGTTAATCTAGGGTAACAAAATTAGGCTGGTATTTAAAACCTGCTCCATTTTTTAGTCCATTACGTGATTCTATGCGCCTCACTAGCTGACAGTACCTGTCGTAGGTTTTCGGGCTACCGATAACTTTTTGGACTTTAGAATATAGCCGGTTAAACGGCTATATAACATATTTTTTCCACTCAAAACTATTACCACGTTATCGTGCGATATTAATTATAGGTATATCGATGTATATTTATGAAAAAAACAATCTCCCGGAACTGTCTGTCTGTATGTGATTCATTGTCTTAAAATTTGTAAAATAGATTTGTATTGAGGTTTTCTTCACCCATGGATAAAGTGATTCCCGGGAAAGATTTAAGTATAAAATTTGTTAATATTACAATCCAGCCCCATATTATGGGCGAAGTCGGGGGGAGGGGGGTGGGGTGCGCCATATATATATAATCAATATTTCCTATAATATAATTAATCAATTAAATGGATTTGGATAGAAATTGCAAAAATTGCTACTAACCACGAAAAATCAGAGAATCAACGATCACGACTACTCTGCCAGGAATGTGAGACCGAGAAGACGAAGAGTTGTTAAATCAATTGCATGAGTTTGCAATTGGCACTTACACGACACGCAGATTTCTATATCAGAATCATAGTATTCGATTATTCAAATGTATCCACTTTATAATATGCCATAATAAAGAGTATCACCATTATTATCATTATCAGCCCTTATTGGTCCACTGCCAGACATATGCATCTTTCAATGAACGCCAAGACGACCGATCTCCTGCTACTCACATCCATCCCGGACCAGCTACTACACGGAGATCGTCTTCCCACCTGGTGAACGGTGAGTTAAGAGTATACTTTAAATGTACTGATTTGAATGTTCTTAAAATAACATCTAATTCAGAAAATTATTAGTACCCGTGCATAAATTTTATTATTTTTTAAGTCGCACAGTACCGTGCCCCGCGGTCTTACGTTAAATGTAACGGTGTCATTCATTTATTTTTCAGCACGTAAAGGCAGTTATTTTAATTATTTTAAAGATCCCTATTATTTTAACACAGAGATAATAGGCGTGAAGGTACATTTTTTTTTTGAGTTTAAAACAATATCAACTTACTCCAGATTGTAATTTATACCATTTATCTTTACATAACATTTATCTTTCGTGAATAGGTAGCAAACATCCAAACACAAACATTCTCTTTTCAAATATTAGTGAGATTAGGACATGATTTTAGGAAAAACTAGTGCCATGCTGGAAAGGACTAGGCAGTGCATAGTGGTGCATGACACTAGATCCTCCTATGCAACGGAATTAGGCCAGACGATGGGGGTGGTACTTCTCGCTCACATAGTAGCGCGGTAAAGTGACATCTACAGTGTCGAACTTCGATCGGTTTATGAGTAGCCGGTTGCTCATTGGATGGAGTGAAGGAGGGCAACGCATCGGCATAGTAATTATGTGGATATTCATGGGCGGCAGTAGTTGTAAAAGGGCTTGTTGTTTCCTCTTTGGCTCGTTACCCCTTTCCTAGAAAAAAAACTCAATTATGAGTTTTCAAACATTTATACATAAATAGATAACTGATATGCTTTTAATAGTACATTACTACCTATTGCCCACGAACTCGTCCGCGTGTATTACAGAGCAAACCTCGAAATAAAGTTCGTATTTCTGTATGTTGTATGCGTTATTCTGGCACATAAGATACAATATTGCCAAGTTTCATTACAATCCGTTTTGTAGTTTTTACGTGAAAGAGTGACAAACATCCATCCATACTTACAATCCTTCATGTTTAAAATATTAGTAGAATTTTAACTGTTACAACAATTAAAAACAGTTTAAAACGTGTTGTTATTATCTTGCTTATTTATGGCTGCGTTAAGGTGATAAGACTCTTTAAGAAATTGAAGCTTTTTCCAGTGGGTACTGGCGAGTCGTCGGCGAGGCGCTTCTTAACAGAAGAAAAACAAACACAATTTAGTAACGAGTGTTTGTTAACTGTGGCCAGATGTTTAAATAACAATTTTTATTTCCCTTTAATGTTGTTCTTGTCTTGTTTACTATTAAAATAGAACATGTATAAGATCTAAATATTAAATCTTCAACTAGTACGGTGTCATTAAACAGGAATATAATGATATAACATTATGTCTGTGGACTTATCACACCACGTCAGTCTAGTCCAGGGGTAAGTGCCGTGAGGACTTGTGTTACAGGTACTAGACAACGGAAATATATATTTAATATTGTTATGCATTTAAGGAATTTTATATATGTCAGATTCTTATTATATAAATACATGTAATACACAACCGACTGGCTCAGTTGGTAACGACGCGGACTAACCGCCACGTCACCAACTGAGCCAGTCGGTTGTTATTACACAGGAGTGAAAACGTATTTTTTCATAGTACGATTATAAGCGATAAATTAAAATATATTTGTGTAACACTTGTGCCAAATTTTCATGCAGATGTGTTGTCCTCCTTCACTCCTCCCCGCCAATAGATCACCAGGAAATCACAGACCACACTAAACCCGACAGCATACCGGTCACTTTGTAGTGAGAACATGTTAGCGATAGGTGCCTCACCGATAGGCCCAATTCGACTGTAATTCACCATCGTTCATACGAATTGTATCATTAAGCATCTATTTACAATACAGCTATTTTGTATATGAGCTATGCATTAGGTATTTTTAAAGATAAGGATACGGATGACTACCATCGGTATTAATTTCAACGCTTATCCATTCGATATCCCATTGTACACAACAGATGAAATACCCAGTATTTATAAACATATGTCCCAATTTCTCAAGTATTTTCATCATACGGTGAGCTTGAAACTTGGATCGCCGTGGGACCAATTGGGGCGTTTTTTGCCTTACCTGCCAAATGGGGATAAACGAATTTAACGTACAAATTTACCCTTAGCCGTACTCCTACGGACCCCAGACGGAGTTGCAAATTCTTGTTGTACCATTATTTTAAACGTTTGTATGTATCCAAATAAACGTATCGTTTACACACTCCCCATATAAATTGTAAATTGAAACGGCAACACATAAATAAACTTTGATTTTATTATTTTCATATTTATATATCTTCTTTATTTATTTTTATCTTTGGCATTTTATAATCGTACTTGGTCGAACTTTTGCGTCAAGTCAAGATTTCCGAAAAAAAGCGTGCACGAAACGTATGGTAAGAAATTACCATACGTTTCGTGCACGCTTTTTTTTTATTTTAAACATTTAGTTTCAGTTTTACATTTAGGTTATATTCTTTTTTTTTCGAAATGAAACAAAAATCGGAAAAGATTGTTATATTGCAGATTCCACAGAAACCATCAAAATTAATCAAAGTTATCAATGAGGATATATAAATGTGTAGTTACTGCATAATTTATTAATTCCTATATTTTGACGTGAAAACACTAAAATATGTTTCAAAAGCGATATATTTTAACGAATATAAATTAATCGAGAATTTATAGGATCTTACGAATAGGAAATACACTTTCCGAGTCTCAGGTGCAAGGAAGTTTTCAATCAAATCAACGAAGTAAGGGAAAAGCGGTAAAGGAAATACGTGTGCGGGCGTTGACTGATTGACAACATTGTAGCATTTCCAGACTTTTTTTTGATGTGATTCGAAAACTTCGGAACTCTTACAATTTATTACGTCGGTACGGCGTTGACACATTTGGTGAGAGTTTTTCGGATGTTTCTTGTAATTGTGAAAACTCTACCAAGTGATTGAATGTCTGAAGACATTGTCATTAATCAATCCATTTGAGGTAAGAACGTTGTGGCTGTACTTTCTCAGTTTGCATGCTGACAACAATTACAGTCGCTGGACATTTAAAAGGTATTCATTATCACGAAAATATGCATTTGTTGGCAGCTAAAGATTTTCTTTTTAATTAAAAGAGTGTTGAGTAGTTGAGTTTCAGTAGGTGCTTGTTAACGCCACTTTTCACAGTAAAACTAGTTTAATGTTCAAGGACTGGTTACTCAGGTGCCTATTGATGTCTTGATTAGCTTATTAGGAATTTTAATAGAGTAAACGTCTTGTTTTGTAATATTGAGAGGCGTACATGCAATTGAAGCCTTTTGACGACTCCTTTAGATTTTCACATTATTGTTGTCATGCGAATGCGTAGCTCACCTTTCCTTGTCACCTCCTATGGGCCTCAGTCTACTCACAAATCGCGAGGAACACGGTAGTGCCATGTAAGCGAGAGGTACCTCCCAGATCGTGATGGTCCAATTCGGCTGAAATGCAACATGACACTGTCTCTTGCTAAAATTAGCCCAGTCGCTATATAGGCTTAAACAAAATTAGTTTTTTACTATTTAAGAGGAATAACCGCATAAATATACATATGAACAATCAACCTATGTAGTCTACTTCAATCCCATCGATATTCAGAATCCTTATTTTGGAACAAAGATATCACAATAATTCTGTCGCCGACTGTACTTAAAAGTAAATATTCTCATACTCAAGGGTTGATCAATGATCTAGCGCGCGCACAGTCATCTGGTTCCCGTTATTATTGCGCTTCATTAATATTGTTATGTAAACTATTAACAATAAGTTAAACAAGACCAGAGGGGCTCGTACCAAGTTACAAACTACGCGAACCGGGACACGTCACAACTCAAAAGTTACGCTTAAACTTGCAGAGTTTGGTCAAGAAACTTAGCGTAATTACCCTGCCGGGAAAAACCGGTCAAGCGCGAACTGCTTTTAATGGGTGGCCTCTAATTTTTGCATAAGCTTATTTGAAAGTGTCATTGTTCCGCAAAGTATAGATGCACTTACATTATACGTTGAACACATCAATTTTTGTTTGTGTCTTTTACAATAAATTAGGTTTTAAATATCTAAAACTCAAATTATAATATAATAAATTATATTATTTCTTTGTACAGGTGTATTGTTAAATATACCAAAGGTTAAATATATAGGCGTATGGACTACATTAAGTGTTCGGTTACTCGTTTTACAACATAAAAGGTACATTAAAACCTAACAACTCAAAAAATAATATGTATTTCATTCACTTTTTCATCACGGGCAACAATTTATTTGTTCGAAAAGTTCATGCAAACTAGTTTCATTATGAATATGGATATAGAAAAACACTCAAAAGACGGCACGCTCTCCTCGCAAAGCAGGATTTATTTTTTGTTTGCGCTCATTACCCTCACAGAGTTTAATATGCCATTGTGATATTTTAACATAGACGATTTTTTGTATCCGACTGTACAATGGCGTTGATTAAAATTTCCAGAACAAAGCGCGAAGCCTTGCACTCGTTCTATACGTGAGCGGGAATAATTTACCCGCAGGACTCTTCGTCTGTCGCACTTTCACTGGATGATTAAAGCTGGACAAGGACTTATGCATGATAGGTTAAAATAATGAAGGGAAACTTCACTTGAATAAAATTTCAACCCTTTGAGTTTCATGTTCATGTCAAGTTCCCGACTTGCGATCTGTTCAAGTGCAGGCCTTGTTATTTTATGCTTTGAATTCTACATTTCATATACATTTTACGTGCATCACCATCATCATTTTGCGCATTCTAAGATCACCGATCTGCTACTGACATCCATCTCGGACCGGCCAATGTACGGAGATAGTAATATGTAGTTCTGGTAGATACTCCAGAAGAAACTTATATGTGATACTAATATCCTGATCACTTTGGTCGTGTTTCCACACAAGGGAAGCTCCTCCGAGATGGATGGACACTCGGTTGTAATAGTGTAATATCAAACCCGTAATATCGTACGTCGAGTCATCCAATTACATGATTCAGTAGCATATTATAAATAAGTCATTATTTTTCTTTGAAGTTGGAATTATTTCCTACTTTACATCTATCTTCCTACTCCTATTTTCATCTGATTAAATATGTTGTTGGTACCATGATAGTTTTAGCTTTTTCTTTGAGCTGCCTACGATTATATCAAATGGTCTTGAACGTTTTCCGCTGTCAATTTTGACCACACCAGACTAGCAGCCTTGATATCGAGTGGTGGGCAAAGCATGTTTTAATAAACAATAATATGTCTTTATTTGTGAAAGTAAAGCGCTGAATCGTGTGCTTAACAGATTTTTATGCTGTTTCCACCAACGGCTAGAGCAATAACCGAGGAAGGTTCTAGTCTATAATATATTAAAACAAGGCCCGCGTTATTCACGATGCGATGAGCTAGTCTAATCTATAACATAAAACTAAAGAGTTTGTTACTTTGTATGTTTAAACGCGCTACCAGCGGAAATTGTAAGAATATTTTTGCTTTGTATAGTCCATTATTATGACTATTTAACTTATTTTATCGCGTTTAGTAAGACTTACTTCTGGAATGAGACAGAATAATGTACGAATCCATCAAAATCCTTCTGCTATCGTGTAATAAAATAAATCTAAAAGTATATTTCTGATTTTTAAGATTTTTCAGGAAACGCGATAAAATCCGTTAAATACTCATAATAATGAATAACATTCAAGTGAACATAATACAATTGTAGTAAGTTTATCGAAGGAGGCTGTAGGCTATTACAATACGACGCTACGACTCGTTCGGCCGGAGGTGAGTTACGCGGGTGATACTAGCATTACATAAAACTGATGGTGTACCTGTATATTGTATTTGCCATGATATGGGACTTTCCTATCCGATATTTTATTCTATTTCAGTCCGAACTGGGCATCAGACGCCGGTCTCTCTTATATACAACCAAACATTTACCGAGGTGGTCAGTTAAGTGTGCGATACACGTGTCTACTTGCAGAGTAACCCTTTTAAACATCAAAGATCCATACACGGGTCATGTTTCGGTCCCTAACAACCGTCACATTCTGTATTTTACCCGAGTAAATTGTATTACAATGTAACAAAACAAAACATTGACCAGTTGTGAATAAAACAATTGCATTTCCTAATGTTATAAACGTGAAAGTTAATTTTTATGTTTGTTGTTCGTTCATGTAAAAACGAATGAAACTGGGTAAAATTTGGTACGGATATAGATTACAACAACAACACATCTTCAGGCCAGTCCCAGTAATGGGGTAGCCATAAAGAACGTCTCCGTTCTTACATATCACGATCTTTATGTTATGATGTATTCTAAGAACACGTTATTACTGTCAATGGCATATACGTAGAATAACATCTAAATGAACAAGAGTGTACTCGATTCATGCACGTGTACTCCTCTTTCCCTCG
The DNA here is from genome assembly GCA_017140195.1 of Eumaeus atala. NCBI lineage: Eukaryota > Metazoa > Arthropoda > Insecta > Lepidoptera > Lycaenidae > Eumaeus > Eumaeus atala. The sequence goes on along the minus strand of JAFELO010000370.1, from coordinate 865,275 downwards.
CACCTGTATGTTACAGACTGCGCACATAATATATATCGGTACCTGCGACCCGACAAAGTGCTAGTCTCGACGTAGAAACGACTTAATTTGTCTGCACGTCATGGCGTAAAAGCTGCATTGACATAACGTTAAAATACCACATAAACTTTATGGGAACTCCAAGTCAAATAGTTATGTTAATGATAAAGAGTTCTTGGTTCCATTTAAACTTAACTGGTAAGAGATCGTCAAAAGACGATCTCTTACCAGTTAAGTTTACATGAGACAGTGTTGTGTGAAAAATGAATAATTGTTACGTGTCATAAAAACACCCGACTTTACTTCCAGCCTGCAACGAGTTTATATACTACACTGTACAAACTGAAGCATATATGACATAAATATATATATAGAACTCCACCACGAAATAGATTCATATATGACATAAATATATATATAGAACTCCACCACGAAATAGATTCATATATGACATAAATATATATATAGAACTCCACCACGAAATAGATTCATTGCAAGGCTAATTCGTAAGGTTCTTGGAAAAAAAAAGGACCTAATTTCAATAGAGGAGATGGCTGGTCTTATTTTTGTAACTAAACATATCGCCCCAAATCAAGATACATAAAATGCTTTTTTATAGTATAGGGGTCAAACGAGCCTTCTATGACTACCGAGGTCCATGTACATCAACATTGGGTATTGTTGTTATTTGCCCTCATTTTCCTCATCCCAATAGACCACTGGCTACTCACAAACCGTACGAAACGCAAACTTTAAGGCGGTGTCATGTAAGCGAAATGTTCCCTCTCCCACCTCCGATTGTGCCGACACAATTGTTAATCGGAACAAGTAAATAATTCAAATCTACGGATACTTTTAATTTTCTGTAAACTTAACTTTGCCGTAATGCTGAAAGGTCGGGCTTAAGTAGATAAGGAACCGCAATACAATCCGTTAAAACAGTTTTATTATAATGAAAATTGGACAGTAATAAAAAATAGTATCTGAAGATAACAGTTAATTTATTTACTGTCCTTCGAAAAGTGTTTAAAAGAACATCTGCTACTTAATGTAAATTGCTTTCGTTATCGCCAGCCAGGTCATCCACTCGAAATAAAGCGTTATCTAGATGCGGGGAAATGTACGTATCGTAAAATATCACTTTAAAAATAGAATCTGGGATTGGAACACTGGATATAAAGTTCTTCAATAATGAAGGAATAAAATTGTCTGTAGTTAGAGCTTTAGTGTCGTATTTCTATGATGTTTATATTACTTTTTGTTAGTTAACCAGGTATTTTTTTAAGTTTCAAAAAGCAAATTAGGGTTACGGATTTTAGGAAGGGCACATTAGATAATCCTGAAGGTATTGAAGAAACTCATTTCAAATGGTTAACTGAGTTACATATCACGCTAAAATTGTTATTTATCTTTCACTCTATACTGCTTTATTGGACTACGCTTGCTACATTGCTTAATCACTAAACTTCCCATTGAATAATAGGTTGTTATGTTAATTTTTATAATATTTATAAGACACGTTTTCGATGTACAATTTAAGAGGCTTTCAAAAGTGAGAAAGACGAGGCTACATAAATAATTAAATAAACCGCTCTAAAATCCGTAAAATTTGTTTTATTGTAATGAGAAGGACGATTAAAAATTTCTCATAATGTCTGAAAATTAAATTTTAACTTAATCGTTTTATCTTCGTTTTGTCTATTTTTTGATGACGTGTTTCACTGAATGAACTGCCCTTGATTTCCAATTTACAAATACTTATACCACTACAATATCAGACGCCAATTATACTCATTGATACGCACACTTAATAAATTCGCATAAAGCAAATAAAGATATTGCTCTAAAATCCAACATGTTGCCGTGACTACAGAACACATGAATATTATAATTAAAATTAAGTCTAAAGCTTTTAACATAATGTAAACACGATACAGCCAAGAATATCGTATTATAGTTAATAGTTATTTACATTTCATTTGCGAGAGAATCATTTTGTTCATTTGAACCGGAGGAACACACTCGGTGTTCCTTGGGTTAAAATGTACAGAATAATTCTGAAATTTATTCTGTTTATATAACTGCGCTAAAAACAACTTGTTCTGCGACTTCCGTGGCAAATTAGTTTTGGGAATTCCATAATAGGATTGTTTTGCACGCAACAGTTTACAGCGCTTTATTTGCAGGTTATAGGGACTACTAGTAGGAAATGTGGCATTTTAGCATCGGTACAAAAATAGCTGAATCTTTCAGACAATCTTCTGCCAGTTTGAATATTACAGTTCCCAAAATCTCACTTACAAAACAAACATATTGTAACTCCGTTGGCGAATACAGGACACACTCCTTTAGACCCAGGATAAAGCAAGGCCAACTTTAGCCACCCTCGTTAGAGAGGGGGGTGTGGACCCGCTCCTCTCGGCCAAGATGATAATAGTTACTTTAACTAATCATAAACAACTGTCGTGATGCATTCTTACCATATGCGGAAATGGAGGGGGGTCTGTCCCCCTATTGAACATATTCTCACCTAGAACGTCGCCCGACGTGTCTTATAGTAACCGATGTATCTTGCAGTGGATACTTCCGTCAGCATAGAGCAGTAAAAAGAAACTCCTTAAATTATTATACAAGAACCTCGAAACTCAAGATCAGGGCAGCTAATTGAAAGATCAGATTGTACCTGCTGTGAAAAAATATATAAAATACTATACAATGTGAGTTTTATCTAATATTAATGTCGAATATTTAAAGAAATCACAATTTTTATTTAATCCAGTGAGAAGAGTTTTTTTTTTATATTTCTGAATTGCACCACCAACGTGATCTTAAGCAACCGCTATTTAGATGGTAAAGAAGCAAGTACACTTAAAATTTATGGAATTATTATTTTAAATATCAAAAGTAGTATAGTCTGTTTTTTATGACCTTAACCTCCAAGTGAGATGACAAGATTTAAGAAAGGTTTGACTCTAATGAACTTAGTTATATTTTGAAAGTCGACATCGAGTTTAAACCATACTATAACCACTTTAACTCGATTTGTATGATATTTACAAACCGAGGTAAAATGGTTATAGTATCGTTTAAGCATCACGTTGTTGTGAAACTCATCGCAGCTAAAACAATATCGAACACAAGTCGAATAAAAACACCACTTTACTGGACCAATACCAATTAAGAGGTAAGAACCTTTAGCAAAAACTTGCGCAATTTTTCAGACCCTTCTGTTTCGATATTCGAATTTCTTATCCTTCATTCATTAGCAAGTTCAATCAGAAGGCCACAGCCTGCGGTTATTTATTACCTTACATCAGCCCCTACAATTACGGGAAGGAAAAACTTTCACCATTACAGGCCCTTGGGAGGGTTTTCATACAAAAAAGAAATTGTACACGCACAGTAATGGATTCCCGATTTCGATTTCCCCCATAATCGCCGTTATGGTATCGCCCTGAAATATAAATGTTATGAAAGTTGTTTATCTTGTGTGTCATATTGGGCTGAATGAATGATAGCCTAATTTAGCCCAATAGGCTAGGCTGGCTAGCCTACTTTGAAAATCAGAACAGATATGTGGTAGGTATAACAAAAAGCCATAGCATGGGGGAATAACAAAAAATTGCAGCCCTTTGACGACTACCAAAGCCCATTAACTTCCGCATATGAAGATGCATTTCTCTCCTTTCACACAGTCCTCAAATAGTATCAACCTCAATACATTACCTCACTTACAAACCACACGAAACGTGGTAGCAAAGCCACCAGTTTAAAGGCGTTATCATGTGAGCGAGAAGTACCTACCCTGTAGTGTCGGCCCGATTCGGCTGCAATCCCAACCTATCATTATTTTGATTATCTTATATTGGTGCATACGGGACGGATAAAACCACACGAAACACCATACGGTCACACTTGACTCAGGAATTGTATGAATGTTGCTACTATTACAAATACGAAAGTTAGTGTTTTTTTTTAATAGAATAGGAGGGCAAACGAGCGATCGGCGCCTTTTAAAGACTACCGACGCCCATGGACATCCACATAACTACTATTCTGATGCGTTGCCCTCCTCCACCCCTCCAATGAGCCACCGGCTACTCACAAACCGCACGAAGCGCGACACTTAAGATGTCACCTTATGGCGGTATTATGCGAGCGAGAGGTAACTCCCCGTTTATACCGGCCCAATTCCGTTGCATAGCAGGATGTAGTGTCATGCACCATGCATGGCACTACCTCGTCCTACGCGGCATGGCACTACCTCCTCCTACGCAGCATGACACTACCTCCTCCTAAGCAACAAGGCATTACATCTTTCTTATATTGTATTTGTTATTCTGTCACGCAAAAGCCACTTTGATTTATAACTGATTTTAATAGCGTGGTATAATGAAGTAGTTTTGAAGCACAGATATACTCTACAATTGGGTGCGGCCTACGTCAAGACGTCTTCCAGCTGATGATGATTATTATATATTGTAATGAGTAAAGACGAGTGTGATTCAGAATTCTATAGTTATGTGAAACGTAACCCTCTATCTTTCCATTTTCACTAACTTATATCTCGGTCTCAACTTCCGTTGGCCACGTTTCCGTAACGCTCATGTCACGCTTATACCGCCTTACTCCCATGCGTAAAGAAATGTTACATAAAAAATGCTTTTTATACCGATAAAATTAATGATTGTTGAGATTACAATCTCTACATGGATGAAATCAAGGGGCACAACTGTATATTCTTGTTACGTGAGAGTTCGATAAATCAGGTGATATTCAAGGCTCGTGTGCTTTATATATCACCTGGAGCGATATTTTCTAATTCATCACTTCTATCACTGTCGATTTGTCGTTAGGTAAAGCGACGACTTTTCTCTCCAAACACATTCGATAAGGCTTAAGAATGTATTTTATGTGGGAGGAAAGTTTTTATTAAATTTCATTGTGTAGATTTGTGTTCGGATCGGCACACCTGCTGACAGGATTACGTCGGGAGGAGCACGTGCGACGACCATTAGGGAGCAAATCCAAGGCGACAGGGAAGTAGGCGAGTAAAAAATATCGAACACGCTGGGTTTTGTAAATTGGTTTGTCACCTGAGTTTTTTATTATAATACATACTATTACTTTTATTACTTATGAAAATTATCAGTTATATTCTCTGTCACCGGAAGTATCAGCACAGCTCGACTAGAAATGATTTTAAGCATCTTTCGCTCATAACACAGTCGTGAATTAATGGCTACACCTACGTGAGTGTATCTTAGTAAGAGGTAGTAACATCCTGTAATCCAGGTTCACGGCACAGGCTGGCATGACATAGAAGGGCTCACTCACATAACACCGCCATAAAGTAGCAGCTATGCTGTCACGTTTAATGCGGTTTACGAGTGGCCCATTGGAGGGCAGGATAAAAGGAGGGCAACGCATCTGTAACACAACGATAAAGCGGATGTCTGTAAGCATTGGTAGTCGTCAAAAGCCTTCTATACTGTAAAAATACTGATGTACATTTTATTACAATGTTAGTTAAAACTTGATCTCAGAGACACATTTACACAATATTTGTAGCACGTGTTCTAGTATCGACAGATGTAAATTTTACAATTAATTGTGCGACACGCGCCTCTAACGCGACAAAAGCCAGCCATACAAAGCAGCAATCATCCTGTATATTTTATATCATCAATGACAAAATCCTCGATCCGTTTTTTAAATTATACACCTTTTGGCGCGTTAGGGTAAAGAAGGCGCGTAAAATTATGGGAGTAGAATTTTTAAGATGCACAGGCGCTGCGACACACAAAAGTGACTCTGTGGTTAGCTATAGTCAACATTGTATTTTTTATCTTGTTTCGCCAAAGCTGTAACGCGTGTACATTTGTACACACACTCGTTTATTTTTCAACGTTGGACTGGACTGGACGTTAGCAATCTCGGTCTTCACATCCTAAGGAATAACTATAAGATTTTATTTCCAAACTAAATAAAATATGTTAGAGCGAAAACTCCAGAAAATTCCTCTTAATATTCAATACACTCAACACTCTGTGCTCCCCTATTTGCATTACTTTGCTTCGAATAAGGCAAAAAGTCAATCGGATGAATCGATTATTCCCTTTAAGATATGCATTAAAAAAATCACTCTGCTGTATATCAAAGGGCGGTGGTGTTTTCTTAACAAAGTGAACGCGTGACCCGGAAGTGAATGAGAAGATCGGTTACCCCTTGTTTTTCTTTTAAACAACTCACTCCCGAAAGGCCTGACCAGTTCGACACACATACCCGACAGATTATAATTTGGGACTGCTTTACCGGAGTTCTAAACCTTTGGTTTAATTGCAAATCCCTTCTCCACTGGTTTAGCATATGTAAATTGTAAATCTTAGCATTAAACTGTTGATTATACTCTATTTACATTTATAGCTTACCTCGTTCAGTATACATATATAAAGTGGCTCTCGGTCACATAACACTGACACATAGTAGCAGCTATGCTGTCTCGTTTAGTGCAGATTATCAGTTACCTATTGGAGGGTAGTAGAAAAGTAGGACAACGCATCTGTATCACAACAACGCCTTCTATACTGTAGAAAAAGACTGATATAATTTTTTTTACAGTGATAGTTAAAACTTGATCTCAGTGACAATACATTTATTTAAACAATGTGTGTAGCCCGTGTTCTGGGATTTTACGTTATTCGTTTCTAATAAATTGTAGTACCACCACGAAATAACAGATAGACAGATTCGTGCGGTTTGTGTTTGAATTTCTGGTGCAAAGAAGGAGGACAACACGTACGCATAATAATTATGCGGATGTCTATGGGTACCGACTACCTACTACTGAACGTGGAACACTTCTACCTTAGCTTCTAAACAAGAATAACATAAAAGTGCGCGCGTATTTCTATTTAAAAAACGAAACCTACTTATTGATTTATTAAATATAAAAAATTGGGATGGGGGTGTTTGCGTTTATTTATAAAGTAATTCAGTATCTTGTTTACTCGCTCTGAAATATAATAAGCTAATCCATCCAAATAGTAAAATGTTTGTGCTAAAATATATTTTGCTAAATTGGTTAACAAAACACATTTTAAAGCGCATCTTCATGCCTCGTTTAATTTCCAATTAGTATTAGATCCCGACCCAGCCTTGGGTCACGTCATATCACAAAAGGACAACAGCAGAGGCCGTACGCAATCGATTAAATACATCTTCCACAATAGAGCCGGTAACTGAATGGCTTTCAATTAATTAACAAGCAATTTCATTAACAATGAGTTTGGCTTTCCATTTGTTTTATCATTGGGAGTCTCCTTGAACTATTACTTAACTTACTGCTAATGTGATAGATGCATGTTTGTATTTTTTTACGAAAACTATACGAAAAGATCTGAACGGATTTGGGTCACAATATACTTCTTTTTTGACCCAAATTCATTTTACAAAACCCAG
>JAFELO010000370.1:805446-857772 GCA_017140195.1 Eumaeus atala | reverse complement strand
AATTTAAAATGTCGTAAGATATATAAGGGTTGATATAAACTTTTTTTATTATGTAAATTGATAAATTACTTGCCCCTAGTTTCACGTGCGTCTCAATATATTCAATAAGTATACACAAAAATGTAACAAACATACATCTAACACCGCATTTATAATTCCGAAATCAAATTTGAAATTTAATAATATTTATGATTATAGACAGCCCTGTCCCGAGCCTAGACAAAATGCATGAAATTAATTTACCTGTTCGATTCAACTCGTGAAATACACATCAAGTTGTGCAAAAGCTGTCAGGGACAGCTTTTGCACAACTTGATGTGTATTTCATTGATATGCTTCCAGTACTTCATGCAACCAGCATGAAGTGAAATAAGCTTATTTCATAAAGCTATACATTAATGTAACTGCTCTATGTTTCGGAGAGATTTCTTTAGTATGGGATAGTGCCAGGCAAGTGGTAATATAATTAAGCCGGAATGGTTAGGGAATTACCTCTCGCTCCCATGATTCTCCCTAAAAGTGTCAGAGCCAATGCTGCCGAATTTCGTGATGTTTGTGAGTCTTTGGTGACCTTTTAGATGGCCGGAAAAAAGAGGGCACTACGTCGGGATAACATTATCGCTAATGGGCCTCACTAGCCATCATAACGCTCCAACAACTCATTCTTATACTATAAAAAACAAGAAAGCACACTATAGCTAAGCCTGAGCGGTGTGAGGTTGCGGCTACGCTCTCGTGTTTCGCATATATTGTGGAAGACCTTCTTTCATTTGTAACGACGAAAGGAGTGTAACATTACGTACAAAATTACACATACGTGCATACATACAATTGAAGATGGTCTTCTATACTTATATTATAAGGAATTAAACTTTCAAACTTAGTTCCGTACCTGTGGATCAGGGTGTAGCTTTAGCTCATACGATTCGATCATGAAGATTGTTTCACTAACAGAAAACTGCACTATTCAGAAGTGACATAGGATATACTTTATTATGATTGAATAAATTTTATGTGTCCAATGAATTGAGCGTGGATCTGTTAGTTTCATAATATAAGTAAAAAATATTTGCCAATTCTATAGAGTTGAGTATCTTCCGCATAAAATGCTGTTGTCTCTAACAACCAAATAAATAAAGCCTACGTCTGTCACAACTATTAAAACAGTTTATCTCACTATCATGGACGAAAATCCCAATAATAAGTCATTAGGCGAATCCCGAAACAATACCCATATTATAAGCAATTTGTCAGTGATACAATGCTCTGCTATAAGAAACTCCTTGTGGATGTCCGCAACAAAAATATCACCCAACTAAGCCAATAACGAGGGCCGTTAGTTCCCAACTTCATCCAACTCCGTACAACTCCGTCCAACTATTTTTGTTCGTCATAATAGCTTAAGTTTGTCACAATCTTGGACAATTTCCTTCTTTTCTATGGCGACGTTGTAATAATACAATGAAAAAGATAATACGCGAGTTTTCTTTCCCATAGCCACTTTCTAATGTACGTTTAATGATTTAATGTTATTATTTTATGGAGAAGGGGCAAATGGGAAATTGGTTCCTCTTGATAATTACTGACGTTCACAAACAAATGTATAGTGGTTATCTATAGATGTTGCCACCGTCCCTCCTCTCCTGAATTTCCTCCGGAAACGCACTCATAAAACGCATAATATACGATAGCATAGCAGTCATTTTGCGGTTGTGCGGCCGGTCGTGTTTGACTGCATTCTCTCATGGCACTACGTCTAGCTCAAATTTATTAACGTGTTGCTTTTGGGTTCTTACTTCACACCACGTTATCCTAGGATAACGTGGTGTGAAGGACTTGTGTTACAGGCACTAGATAGCGGAAATATATTTAACTTATTATATTTGTAAACTAAATATCACGTTGAAGATCTTTATTAAAAAGATACGATGTAATACATATATAAACATTAATGACCCAGGCGGGATTCGAACTCGCGACCTCTAAACAACTGGGCGAGCCAGTTGTCAATTTAATTCTACTAATATAATAAATATGAAAGTTTGTATGTATGTTTGTCACAGAAATACTTCGTAATTCTGGCAGTCAATGTATACCATTCGCTTAGGAAAACCTGCGCTATAGTTATTTTACTGGCTCAGCCGATGTCGCTGAAAACTGCTTATAAATGTCATATGGCGTAAAGTTTTGAACGTTTGTCTGCGTTTTCTCTCTCTCTCTCTCTCTCTCTCTCTCTCTCTCTCTCGTTTTATTGACGGAGATAATACACAATGATTTCTTATTCCTTTACATAAAACCCGTCTGACTGCAAAAAATAGTGTCATTTACCTAATGTCACTCGGGTTATGAATGTAAATGTAACGACACCTATGCGCTAAAACCCGACAAGACTCGAGCCGAAATTGGAGTTACTTCGTAATCCTCCCATCTACTCTCCACTCTCATTAAATTCGTTATGATCCTATGCCAGTTTTAAATTTTACCACGGGCTCCCTGCAATCATATCAATGGGTTCATTGTAACAAAATGTAGGACAATTATAATTCAATAAAACATTACATGAAAACAAACAACAAAACTCTGCCAAAAATCTCCTTTCACATCGTATAAAGTAGGAAGAGCGTAATTCCTTAAATGGGGCATGGTGGATCGTTATTTTTATTAAAGATGGTTGCGCTATTTCGGATTTCCACTTCTTCCATACAATTGCACTAACATATCGGAGGCTACAATTGTACATCGTCAGCAATAGATAAAGTATTTTATATTACGTTCTACTCTGTGCTATGAGTCTTTAAAGTATCGTTTTGCTACAAGTATAATTCAGCTAGAACTTGCTAGCATTGTGGCTATAAAATGCTGTACCTGTACCTCTACCTGTAGTTCTACCTGTACCTCTACTTGTACCTCTATATGTACGTCTACATGTAACTCTACCTGTGCCTCTACCTGTACATCTACATGTAGTTCTACCAGTACCTTTACCTGTACCTATAGATGTAGCTCTACCTGTACTTCTACCTGTGCCTCTACCTGTGCCCCTACCTGTGCCTCTACCTGTGCCTCTACCTGTGCCTCTACTTGTGCCTCTACCTATTCCTCTACATGTACCTCTACCTATGCTTCAACCTGAACTTGTACCTCAACCTGTCACTGCTAGCGGCATAATATATATTGCTGCATTGTAGCCGAACCGGGCCGGCACTACGCGACGGTAATTCTCACTCGCGTAGGAGCGTCGTAAGGTGTCGACAACTAAATTGTCACGTTTCGTGTAGTCTGCACATAGCCTCTGTTCCATTGAAGAGGATGGAGTGAAGGAGGGCAGCGCATCTGCCTAACCGCAAATGGTTCCCCTTGCCCGTTTGCCCTCTATATTACCGGATCGGAAAAGTAAGTGACAGCTAGTTTCAAATGTCTGCAGGAATGTGAGTGCAAGACAAGGCATGCGAGCGCTTAAGCACTGTTACAGCCATAATTTGAAATGTTTTTACAGCGCAGTTCTCACAATGTACAAACAAGGCAGCTAAAGACATTATAGAAACTGAAGTTTCAGCAGTTTCATTGGTGGAATATGTTTATTATTAGTAAAGTTATCCTGTACTGGCTGCGGAGAACTTGCGAGATAGTTCGCCCGTCTGTAAGATCGGTATTAGATGGGTATTAGTTAAAATAACATATGCAAATTGCTTGGAGCTTATTGTAGATCACATGACAATATGTGTGTTTACGTATTATTTGCGAAATTTCATGCCGATTATTAAAAAAAAGTATTTTCACTACAAATCCCGTTTGGCTGTGTACCATAGTAAAACCTTTTCGCAAAGAAAATGTTTAACGTAAATTATTGTTTTAAAGTTCCCAGTTGACACTGTCAATATAAAACGAATTAAACAAGTGAATGTGTGCGTGCCATATCATTTCATTTGGTTACTGGCACTCCGTACCGGCACGGATACGTCACAAATTCAATTTGTGAAAGAACAACGTCTGTCGCGACAGCCAGTTGTCATTAATTTCTGCAGCTATTTAAGGATTTATTTTGATATTTCTTTCACACCCTTGATCTTGCGGCAATGCCATATGCGACAATTAACAAATCAACATTCAAGAAAACGCAACAGAAACATACATAGAAATTGATTATAAATTTACTGTATAAAAACGAAGTACAAATCATAAATAGGAAATCATACTCCATCATCATTTTAACGAGATTAGAGGTAAATCGAAAATCGATACAAAATAATTATTTCTCCATCATACCGCTAGCTTCAGACCGACTAGATGTTACTACGAGGTAATCGCATTACATCGGAATTATAAATCATGTAATTGAGACGGTGTTCCATTAAATACTAATTTTTCCGTTAAATTATTCAAATTGATAATCAATTTTTGTATTCGACTTTTGGTCTTTCTTTTTCTGAGTTTTCTTACCTTAAAAGGGAATAACATAATACCTATAGGGTCACGATACTGTGTCGCCTATATGTCTGTTCGTTTTCCTCAGGAACGCGTGGCAGGAACAAGCCAAAATTGTCACTAAATATTACAATAGAGATAGAATAGGGGAGCAAACGGGCAATGGGAGCCTTTTTACGACTACCGACGACCATGAACATCCACATCCCCGTGCCGATGTCTTGCCCTCCTCCCCCCCCCCCCTCCTCCATCAAAGGGTCTGCACAAATTGTCGTCATGTAAATGATGTAGGAACGTTTTGCAATATCTAGTAGCCCAAAAAACTCATAGGTACTTATATAGTGAGTTTCAGGTGGACCATTTCATTGGAAGAGGAAAAAAGAAACATTTGCAAAGCAATTAAGTTGATGTCTACGGGTGTCAGTAGTCATTAAAGGCTCCAGAATATCAAACGCTCGTTTCTCCAATTGTTCTGTATTAAAAAAAATATAATTTATTTTATTCGATTTTTTATAGTGCAAGGGGGCAAACAAGCAGACAGTTTACCTCGTATGCAATAAAATATAGTTCACAATCCAGACGCGCTTCGGATTAATATAAGAGGCTTAGAGTTGGCGAAACGGAAAAGTTAACTTAATATCTGTGGTCACCGTCTCATTATCTGATCCGGATCCGGATGCTCTAAAAGCCTTCCCCAAGGGGATTCCCCTTTACAGATACCAGCTTAACAAAATGAATGGAAATCACTAGACTTTAACTAAAGCTTAAGAAGAAGGTATATCACTATCCTAATAATATTATAAATGTGAAAAATTGAATATTTGTTTATTATAATTCACGTTTTAATTACTTAACTGGGATTTACCACAGATATAGAATATAATTTTGACTAATATAAAAGTTACATCCGAAAAAATAATAATCGTGCCCTTGGGATCGTTATTACGCCAGGAACCGCGATGCATAGCTAGTATATATAAATATGTTATACGTAATGTCAAGAATCAACGCTTCATTATCTTAACAACTTTGAAGTTATAACCAAATCTTTTCAATCTTTGATGATTGCGAAATCTATGAAATAGTTATCTATCCCGATAAGTTTTCACACATAGACAAAGCAATTCCTGAGGTGCATCTTACTGTGTAATTCATTATGGTTAGAATGTCTGTTATTCTAATGGGTGAGCGATCATCTCAATATATTTATATATTTTTGGTATAAAGAGGCATATTTACACATTAATCTCAAAAAGCGTAAAAACGCATCAGAATAATAGTATTATGTGAGCGAGAGGTCCGATATGACTTGCAACGGAGTCATAGGATAGGATAGTATGGGCATTAATTTGTTTACTATGTACTATTTCTATTGCTGTATAACCGCCGTACTATATATAAGTTTGCCTATTTAATGTACTATATATAAGTTTATTAACGAATAGTTTAAGCAAATGCTGTAACATTGAGTATGATGAAACCGTTATTCAAATGATGTGTATCCTGACTTAAATTCGGACAATGCTTTAATTTATTGTAATGTTATATTTTTATCGTTGGCTCTTTTTCGCAATCACAGGTTTCCGTGCCACCGGTAAATTTGAATATACCATTGATCTCTCAAATATATTTTATTTCTGTTCTCGACTCTGGTCCCAGTCACCAGAAGTGCTACCATATGTTACAATTATATTATGTTCATTTGTTTTTGTCTTCAAAATACAGCTCTTAATAAATATTTATGATCAATATAATCTTGATGTATGTTCTATTACTTGTTATATAAAGGTTTAGTTCTATTACTTGTTACATAAAGGTTTAGTTCTATTACTTGTTACATAAAGGTTTAGTTCATTTGATGAATATTTAAGTTGCATATGTTTTGGGAATTGTTAATAAATAAGTGCGTCGCGATCCTTACATGCCTTACCACCTCCACATTCGTTACTATCTTCATTGACACTATTACATAATTTATACTAATATGTATGATCCATATAATTTTCGATGGAAGTCAGGCCTTTTCTCCGTAATTGCGGTTTTCTTTACTATTACATGAAAATATTCTAACATTCTTCAATATATATCGATTACTAACGCATGATCTTATTTTTATATACAAAATAAACACATATATCGACGAACGGCTGGCGCAGAAATAACAGATCGAGTGAGCCAAGCGTGTAGTGTACAGGTTCGAATCCTGCCCAGGTCGTGGATGTGCATCCATGACCTTGTGTTATGTGTATTTCTATAATAAGTCTTAAATATATAAGAATTCAAAAATGTTTAACTTAACATATTTACGTAGTCTAGTACCTGCACCACAAGTCCCTACGTTAGGTACTTAGCGCGGGGCTAGATTAACCTGAATTTATTATTTCACAAAACGACACAACAAATGAGAATATAAACGACTGCCTTCAGATAGCTACAACCGCGGGGCGCAGCTAGTATAAAACAACGCAACGATCGAAGCACTGTTCATTAATAATACATTAAAATACATTTCCATATTCCTCAGTGCGCTCTACTAATCGGTATCTTCCTTTGGATCCTCGTCCCAGAGTCGTACGTTGTATGATAACTAAAATATTCGCAATAACAGAACGATGAACAAGTATTTGTTTAGTTTTGTTCTATATTCATATCCCGTGCCATCTGTATTCAATTAGCTATTCAATATTTTCTTTAGTTTCTTTCCTTTGAGTACTATAAGCACTCAACAGCGGTAATTGAATAGCCGTTGGCACTTGGTTAGACTGTATCTATTTTAAGACGGTTCTCCAAATACTTCGGGCAGATAAATGAATTTCCAGGCAAATGTGTTTCAAAGTCTATGTGTGTACTACAAGCTGTCCCTTGCGGTATCATTCGTGGCAAGTCTGTCTCAATTATCGCTGTTATCCCCGAATAGGTAGGCAGAGGTGTGCTAGTACATCCACAACTCGTAAGTCCAGTAGACATACTAGAACACCCACGACTAGCCAAGGCACTGAGAGCCCACGATGTCATAGGTGGCAAGCCTATGGCCACTTCGGGCACATACCAATCCCGGATCATTTAATGCGTTCACAGAAATATCTGAGAAACATTTAATAACAGTTGCCCGACCTGGGTATCGAACCCAGGACCCCGCGCGGGTAACGGTCCTAACGGGCGACACCCGTTACACCACAGAGGCGATTGTCACATAAATAGCGATGAAATGAAAGTAAATCTCTAATCATTAAACGAAGATGTCGGTAGTGATGATGATTGAAAAATCCTAAATTCTTGGAGTACGTCAATCGGTTACCTACTCGGAATTGTTTGGTATACACCCACAACTGTTTTAGTTTGTGTTTCGCGACAACTTTGATTGAAGCTCTCTTTATTTTGGCAAATTGGCGAAACTTTCCCCAATTGGATTTTCTTCTCATTTTGTACTGTGTACACTTTTCGCGACGCGACGTGCCTCCCGCAAGTTTTGGCGTGTTTTATTTTCGCTGAAAGGTAGCGGTGAGAAAGGTATAACATTAAATGTTAAAACGGCTCATGTACCATTATAATGTGCCTCGTATAAACAAGGCACATAATAAATAAAAAGGTGAGTATAAACTCACCTTCTGGTTCTGTTAAACAATATTTCTTTTATATCGTTTCTAATTTATGTCCTTTTATACGCGGAAATATTTGCAACGATTATTATTATTTCTACTTATAACAATTTTATTTTATACTTTTCCGCGTTGTAATAGATCAGAACAATCTATATCTCCACTCTCATTGGCGTTCTAGACTGTTTTGTGACGCGGGGCAAAAGCATTTTTGCTCGCCGTCTGGCTCTAGGTCCTGTGGTCCCACTGAAACCACCACCATGTGAGGTACCATGACAATTTCCCCTCAGAGACCGACACCACTTCTACGGAGGGCCGTTCTCCTGTACCAAAGGACAACCCCGCCAACATTGGGATATTGTAATGAGGTGAAGTTCCTATTCTTGCCCTCCTGCGCAAAAACGCCACCTCATCTTGTTCTTTAATCACCTCTTCTTTTAATGGGGGTACAGAGATCAGTGGTTGGATTGGGTTCACCCAAGGCGTCTCAGTTCGCCCCAGGCTACTGGGCCTCACCGTCTTGACATGGCGGCTTGGCCCACGGTGGAGTGGCATTCTAGTCTAGTCTAATTCTAGTTAGAAATCTTCGTCTATTCACTGAAAATTAGTTTTAACAATATTAAGTATAGTAAATCTGAAGAGCCTCTGTTGTGTTTACTTTAACGCACTAGTCTTTGGGCTCATAACTCGATTTGAGAAAATCTTTTTGGTGTATAATAGGTATATTAATGAGCAAGGTATTCATACCATGACCATATTTGACGGTTTCACCCAAGTCGCTACGGCTCTAATGGCCGTAGCGACATAGGTGAAACCGCGGAGCGCTGTTAGTTTTGATTAAAGTACTTAGGTACTTATGAAGAAAAACCAAATTATATGAAAAATGTGTGAAACTAACAGTGGTGTTTCTGATGACTGTCGAAGGTTGTAAATGAGTTGCCCACCTTTCCTCCTCCCCTCCAATGAGCCAGCAGAAAATCACACACTGAGTGACTGACTACAGCATACAGCACAATTCAGAAGTAATTCAACATGTCATTATCATAGAATTATGAATCTTGAACTCATGACGCTACAAAAAATGCATTGAGCTCATTTACCCTGTCCTATCCCATATCTAGGAAATTCCAAAACTAACCAATGTAGGTACAGACTTACACACAAAACACGACGCAGTAACCAATTCTCGTTGGTATTATCAATATGAGGTCAATTATGACGTCATACGATTATTACACCAATGCCCATTATCTCTTCATTTCAGTGTCGGCTACCTCAGAGCTTCAACGATCTGGTCTCTGCAACCCAGAAGAAAACCAGGCCCAATTCTGGACTGGGTTTCTTCACTACGTTTTCCTTCATCATGCGACAACTCTCAAAACACACTTAAGTTAAAAAAACTGATTGATACACGGCGGCGTTCGAACCTGGACTAAGAGTGGAAGTCGGAAGTACTAACTACTACTACTGCTACTGAATATTTTTCGTTTTGGTCCTCCCATCGCCCATTCGATGGGACAAGGAAGCCCTCCAATCCATGCGGATGTCTATGGGCCTCGAGAATCGGTAAAAGGCTTCGATTACTCGTGTGCCCTCAATGTTTATAAAAAAAAATGTTTAATTAGAGTTCATATAACAGCAAAAAAAGTTTCAAAATGCAACATAAAAGCATGTTGTATGCAATCCAACTAAAATAGTTCAACATTCCCCAATTGACCAGACTCCATTGAAAAAATATATACCACAGACAGACAGTTGGAAACTTCAGCGACATACATGTAACTTGCTCCGACTCACTCAAAGCCTCAAGTGAACGTCGAGACGGAAAACTCTAATGACTTCATTCGCATTGTATGTACAAGCAGATTAGAGAGAGGCTTATTATATATGCTTTTTTGCAAATTTGCAATACACTTAGCAAAGAGAAAAAATTATTATTATAGACATTTACAATGATGATGATAAGATGAGATTAGGTTAGTAGCAACATATGTTGAAAGCGACACATGGTTTTAGTCCCATGTACGGTGTGGACTTTTTGTATAAATGTAATGTATATTATTTAATTAGATGTAGAAGTCAGGTTAGTTAAATATGTATCAGTTTTCGCATGCTGAATTGTCATAATATGTTGGAAACTTTACTTACTATGTAATGCATTCATATTGTTTTCCTATAACGACCCATTTTCGACCATATAAAATTTCTTTCTTTCTTTCATTCATTATGTTCCATAACGTTTCAGAAAACGTTATATAGCCTATGTTCATCAGAGATAATGTCTGATGCTAAAAGATTTCTTCAAATCCGTACAGTAGTTTCGGAGCCTATTCCATGCAAACAAACAATTGTTTCCTGTTTATAGTATTAGTAATATATATATATATATATAGATTTAAGTTAGTAAGAGGTTATCATGCTGTATTGCAGCGGAATTGGGCAGGCGCGACCGGGAAGGTGTCTCTCGCTCACTTGATACCGCCGTAAAGTGGCATCTACGGTGTCGAGTTTCGTGCATTTTGTGCTGAAGTTTCACAGACGTCTTTAGTCGCAGGGGCACTGATTACTCGTTTGTACCCCTATACAACAAAAAAAATTAATAAAACCGATAGCCACGATTGTTTGTAGATTCGTCGGGCGTTTATGAACTGTAAACGCCCGAGAAAACCGAACTGTGACACTATTTTATACATCTTTGCGTTCAACTATTTGCGTTCAACTATTTATCACCGCCTCGGTCTTAGCGGGCAATTAAACTGAGCTAACCGTCACTCGTAACTATTATGCAAATGCTTCTATTAAAAGTGATTTATATATAAGCTTGAAGCCAACAGCTGTATAAAAGCTGTGCAAAAGCTCATTGAAGCGTCCAGTTACATTAATTTCAGGCCGAATTAAAACGAAGCTACATTAAGTAATACTAGTAATTAATTTACACAAAATCTTCCTCGGCCACAGAGCGAAAGGGTGGTAAAATTTTATATAATTTTATATAATTTTAAATTGATGAACATTATTTGTTCGTAACTACGGAAATATTAGTACTATTTAAACGAGCAATCGGAACCTTTTGATGGCTACTGATATCTAAAGATCTTCCCTCCTTTCCTCTAATGGGTCACCGGAAACTTACAAGGCACACGAAATTGATAGCATAGCTGTCGATTTACGGCGGTGCCATGAGGGAAAGGTACCTTACTAGTCATATAGGTAAAATTTGCCTGCAATGCAGCATGGCACTACCTCTTACAATGCTATTCTGAAAGCAATCCGTCTTGACCGGAGACAAATCCAGCGCATGATTGACGGGTCAATGTGCTCTCCGAGGCACGATTTGTTGCTATAAAAAATTAAAAAATGCCGATATTAATTTTTGCTCCAACTTGGGACTTAAACGAGGTACCATTTCCATATTAAAGGGGGACAAACGAGCAGCCAGATCATTTCAACGAACATGCTACCCACTGGCCCTAGAGCCAGCAATGTTAAATTCAATAAAAAATACCTTACGTTCGAAGGTCCATCGACAAACGTACGGAACGTAATTTTTTATACAATTCGTGTCTCGTAGAGACCGGCCGCCCTCCGTCCGCGGCCGGCGCCGACGTCCGACGGACATGTTTATTTTTCATTTCCTCCCACTGTCACCCCTCCCCTCCCCTCCCTCCCCGCAGCTCGGGGCTAGCTAACATGTGGTGTAAGTAAAACAAGCTTGTTTTATTTAATACCGTAATATAAGCTGGTGTTTTCATGTAACATACGATTTTAGAGCCTGAATACAATTAAAACCATAACAAGGAGACTAACCACTTTGGTGACTATCGACACACCTAGACATCACCCCTATGGGCCACCAGTTTCGCAAACTGAACTATATTTTTTTTGTTAACGCGGGAAACGCATTTACACGCTTTCATTGGCTCTAGGTGGTTTCAGAGTTGTGTGGGGCTTGCGGCCCACTCTTGTGCCGTATACGTACAAAAACCATCGCGAATGCCACCAGTGCCGCCTTTGGAACAGAAGGGTTGCCCCGAACCACAGGACAACCCTACCACCTTTGGAATAGACCAATGGGATGAGGTTCCCACCCTCGCCCCTTGCCCGAAAGTGCCACCTCTTGTTGTTCTTTTGTCGCCTCTTCTTATAAGAGGGGTTACCAAGAGCACTTCCTCCTTCTAATCTTTAGTCCCCTCCTGTTATAAGAGGGGCACAAAGAGCAGCCGCCTCGGTTCAATTGGCTTCGTCTGGATTCACCCCAGGCTACTGAGCCCCACCACTACGGCGAGGCTTAAACCATGGTGGGGAACTATACCTTTAAGTAACATTATCAAAATGACTTGGAAAATTATAAAAGAGGAAATAGGAATAGTCAGACAACAGAACAAATATCTCAAATCTTTATTAGTGAATGGTTTAATGCCAATAATTTATTATTAAATGAGAAAAGACGAAATGTGTTAAGTTCACTTTGCCAAATGTTAAACCTACTAATACTACTGTATGTCTTAACAGTGAAGAAATACAGCTAGAAAATACAACGGTATTTCTAGGAATAACTTTTGATGCTAAATTACAACGGGGCCCCCACATAGATAGTTTATCGAACAGATATAAAAAAAATTCGACACTTAACAGACGTAGAAACTGCTAGATTAATTTATTTCAGTTACTTTCACATCATTATGTCACATGGAATCCTATTATGGGGTAATGCTGCTGATATTGATTCAATTTTGGTTCTGCTTAAAAGGGCTGTTCGTGCAATATATAATATGAGTCCAATGGAGTCGCTTAAGGATAAATTTAAAACCGCAATACTAGAAATAAGAATAAACTCGCTGTGCCCTCCTCAAGGCTCCATAAAGTTAACAATTCATTTAGGGGTAATTGTATACGTTTTATAATAAAATTCCCAGTAATATAACAGATTTTAAATTTTAGAAATTCAAAGGTACCTTTAAAGGGAAACCCATAATAAGATCCTATTATAATGTAAAGGATTTTATGAAAGACCAGAGTCCTGGTGGTGTAACACCACCAGGACCGGCCGCGCCTTATAGCACCGGCATATCGAGCCGTCGATCCTGCGCATGATCTCATATCTGCCAAGTCATCTAGAGTCCATCACCTACAGTGGTCGCACATCCCTCCATAACTTATCACTCAGACTTATGAGATTAACCTATACAAACATACATAATGTCTGCTCCCAGGGAGTACGCGACTATATACCAGTATAGGTTGGCGTGGGTACGCGTAGATTAAAGCTGCCAAAAAATTGTAAAGGATAACATCTTCCTTTTGCGAAGTTTAAAGCTATCTTATTATTTTGAAAGTCGAATCTTATAATTTTGAAAATCGAATCTTATAATTTTCGCAAGTGAACCAGCTCATTTTTCACTTTAAATAAACTCACGTAGTTGTAGAAAAGAAAAAGTTAAACTAAAGTTATTTAACAATTTATATCGTCTTAATTTGTAACATGGATACTTTCATCCTGGATACTCTTATCCAGCATAAAGCGCGCCTAGCGAAGTCGAATGTAAATAGCAAATGTGGCTTGCTGTATTTTCTCCATTTATTTTAATGGTATAGGGGACAACTCCTATGCAGCATGGCACTACCTCTTACAAAATTTTTATATCTATATTATCCCTAAAAACAATTCATTCTTTAAATTTATTAAAAGTGCTATATTCCAAATTATAATCTATATCCGAGTAAAAAATTCAATGTTTTTTTCACTCTTCTTTCAATAAAAGCCGTCTCCAACCTACATTGAATTCATTAATTTAAAATACAAAAACCTGTCGATATCGGATTTACTAACCGAGATCGAGGCCACAGCTGCGTATCATAGTTTCACATTCTTCGGACATTTACGTAGTCAGTGTATATTCTGACTTCTCGCCACATTTCACACTTCAAGGTACTTCCACTACAAGTACCCTTTATGTACACAAACAGTCACATTTTATGGCTCACTCCAATTAATATACCTACAATAAAAGTGCTGACATATAAACATTGAATATTTTATGGGTCACTCTCTTTTGGTATATATGTTTTCCAAATTAAGTGTAAAATAATCCGTGAAGTGTTTTGGAGTAGACGTTTAGACTATATTTTATCTCTAAAAGACAACCTTAAAAAATAAAATATAACAACACGACACATATTCACGCCAGCTTGCTAAAGGGACAGGCAGAGAGAACGGCGTGCCATACACCACGGACCCTACATACCTGCCTGCCTCCTCAACATTCAATACTCTCCTCTTATAGACGCCGGTTGCGAAGACTCTTGACACCATCGGACAGTACCTGATCTGTCTGATGATGCTACGTCAGTGTTGGTCTTCCTCTGCACATACGTCCTGCCACATTCGCATTGTATATCTGTTTTGATAACCCATTACATGCGCGATCCAACAAAGTAATGTTAAAAAATATTGAACACTCTGTGTTATCGGTTAATGTCCGATGCACGAGTATAACACTTAGAATGCCTAGTGTTGTGGAAGGACTTTCTTTATCAAAGTAAATAACCTTAATAGCAAGTGCATGTTACCTATTGATTATATCGATGCATCTTCACGCCAGCTTGCGGTAAGTAAATACACACTCTAGTGACGATTGTAGGTATTTAGGTAATGTCGATAGTATAAGAGCGACACGCGACTCGAGTTTCCTTCAATTCTAAAGTGTAATTTTCTTTTAGTATAAGGTATGGATAGACGTGACTACCGCCGCCCATAGACATTCACAAATATTTACTCATTCCGTGCATACGAGCCCTTGACAATGTTAAACAAAAATTTCTTTCAAATCGCTGTTCGCTTACACTTGGACCCTAGCGCATCGAGTACCAACTAACTAAATAGTTATAGTTGGAGAAATTAAAAAGATTGGTATCTTGAGCAAATATTGGAAAATGAAAATTTGAACACACGGGACGAGGACGTGAACAATTTCAGCCGATCATCTACATGGTGTTCTCCGTTTCTCCGCAATACTGAGCCATTAAAAGGTTAATGTGTTATGGGAAACATGGTGGCTGTCCATAGCATCCTTTATCGTCATAGAGAAATAAATGTTAGAGTATTATTTTAATAAAATGGGAAAAACTGGAAGTCGAAGACTAGCGACGCTGTTAAGCATCCGCATAGAGCATTCTTTCCCTCGGGTCACCGGATACTCACACAGCGCATAAAACATGACAGCATGGCGGTTGTTTAAGGACGGTATCTTGTGAGCAAGACATGCCTCGCCGTAGTGCCAGCTCAACCCGGCAAGTGGGGCACCAATGAGAAAACCTCTTACTTTTTTTTTTCGGTGGGACCTAATACTGGTTGGCGGCGCTTGTCCAGCGTCAACAGTTCGACTTTTGTATCTTCGTGTCTAGGGAGACGCTAGGGGGACAGACCCCCCTCTTTTCCCGCAGATGGGATGAGATGTACCGGGTTGTACAACCTCTTACAAAACATGGTAGGTATTATAGGGCCTCATACAATTGATAAGGGACAGTCACTCCAGTGAATATGTTTCTTCGCTAAAATTTCAATCACGCGCCACCCTTTTTAACCTTCGATACACGCCCCTGTAATTTAATCTTATAGCTGCGCACATATGTCCCCTGTCATCCATTTTATGGAGACGTTATAATACGAATACCCGCTGAAACCACCGCGAATGCCTTCGGCACCGCTTGTGGTGAAGAGCCCGGGAACTGTTTTAATCACCAGGGCGACGCGGCTTGTTAGGCCCACAAGGAATCAACGCCACCGGCAGTCGCTCCGGCATCACAGAACAACCCCACCGACGAGTGCAATGTGTTGGATTCCCATCCCAGCCTCTTGTGCCGTTCGCAAATGTGCCTCCTCCTGTTTGGTAGGACAACTTAGAATTATATGATATGCAATGTAATAGATTACGAAAACATCAAGGAATTGGGCCGTTTCTCAAATACTTATAAAGTTCATCAAATCGTAAGTGACATACAGAAGTATAGTGGTTATTTTAACTGCCTCGTGGTATAGTGGTAAGGATGTTCAGCCACAGACGTGAGGTCCAGAGTGCGAATCCCTGGTCGGACCATACAAAAAGTGCTAATATGATTTTTCTAATAACTGTCCGGAGTTGGCAGTTAGCGGTGTTACACCCCCGTGCCGCGGAGAGCACGTTAAGCCATCTGTCCTGCTCCTGATTTCTCTCCGGTCGTGTCGGATTTCCGTCCCATCGGAATAGGAGAATGAAAGAATTGAGAGTGCATTTGTGTCTGCGCAAACACTTGTGCACTATAAAATGTCCTGCGCAGGTGGCTCTCAGTAGAGATGGCCGTTATAGCCGAAATTCGGCTTGGACGACATTATTTTAACGACCATAATAAATTACTACCTATATTGTATTGTAATATTGAATGTATGTTTGTTGCAGGCTTTGATATTACTACAGAAAGTGTAAACTTAAGTTAATATATAAAAAGTATAACTTACAAAGACAAACAGAGAAAACACCATTTAATATTCAAATATTTAATTTATTAAGAAACAGACTACATCTCTAGAAGTAACAGTACAAGCGAAACAGAGGGAACTATTACACTATGTGGGTAGTCGCAAATAACTTTGGAATCAATAAAAAAATATACTTTGTACATTTATTTGCAGTTTCTTTCATCTACTATCACAGTCCAAAGCTTAACGCTGTTTAGAGACATACATAACTATTGCTTAGTTTAATGATAAACAATACATCTTTATTAAAAATGCAAATGAAAAATCTCTCGTCGAATCCATGCAGCCCTATTTCAATAGCCGCAAGGGCCTCAGGAGTGGTGATCCAACAGCGAGTCGAGGTCTACGCAAGTAGTTCCAAATCAGCTGTTTCACCAAGTACTTATCGTACTCGACAATCTGATCATGGACATTCAGTTTACCGAGTGTTCACACCAGATTTTTGGCACCGAAAATTATTTTAAATTTATATTTTCATTAAGAATAGTGGAAATCATATTGTTGTCGATAGTAATCAGAAACTGATGTCAAACATACAAACGCATGTTTTAAAATTAATAATGTTAAGTAATAATTAGAGAAGTATTTGTAAAAATAAACAAACAATATATAATTCTTGTAAGAAAGTTAAATGCCTCATAATGTTCATTTTAATGATTACGATCTAGTCTAGTGCAAAGCGCTACGTGCACGTGACATGGATTAGTTAAAAACACATTACCGGAATTCTGACGGTGATTGGTTTTCAGGTCCAAATAGTTAATTAAAACTTATCCATCATTTAAGTTTCCTGTTTCTACTGTGTTAACAGAAAAACCCAAATCGTTGATATATATAATCGTGATGTCGACAAAATAATTGAAATATTATTTGAATTATAATAATGTCATGATATTCTCAAATAATACGTTACTTCGTTCATACAACCATCGTACATAGAAAACATTGGATAGATAAAATTAGGTCTCAAGTATGCGATGCTACAAAGTCTATGGACAAATAGCATTGAATACTGTTTCTGTTTCATACTGAACTGTAATTCTAAAACATCCTTTGATCGTGTATAAACATACATTTTTGCAAACAAGTCTTTTTTATAAAGCAGATTCTATTTGAAAGAATTGCATAATTTAAGCATATTTTTTGTAACCTAAATAAAACTCATAATTCATTATGCATAATTTGACATGCGCACATTTTTTTTACGGACAGTTTTGAGATGCTGACTGCATCTCGATATTTTTTTGTAAATCAAAGGCAACACAAATAGGCAACAATGGAATAAAAAATTCATTCTTCATGTCAACATTAGTGTTACTTACGTGCATATATAGTTTTTATTTTTTATATATACGCATTTATAAGTAGCATGTATAAAATATTAGTTTATCACAAAGTAAAGATAAAAAAGGTATTAAAAAATGGCAAGCAATGCTAGTTTACCCTGGTCATTACATTCTCTTTGCCCAGGTATATTAACATAAAATATCGAAATCAAAATAAAATAGAAAATCTAGTCATTTGCATTTCCGTTTCATTCTTTTTTGTCTTGAACAAACAATTAGACTAGATTTTTGGTATTCTTTTGGATATGGAAACACATGGAGAGTTATTATACTCTTGTAGATACATGTTCTCTGTTTTGTTAAAATTGTGTAGCTTTATGACGTGTGAACGTATATAAACTCTATACTGTAGACAACTTGCTGAAATGCAGTTACATGCATAAACAAAAAGAATATACAAAATGAAAAATGATATACAAAACAGACAGTCGCAAAATACACATTTTATTTTCTTTTTGGCAAATTTTTTTATATTTTAGTTGAGCATATTTTGTCAATTACAATTAAAACTTTATTGAGAATGCGGCCTTTATTCGGTTCGGTGAAATGAAGTCTTAACCTGGAACCTGAATACCTAAAATATAATGTTGAGCTAACAACAAAGCAAAGTGTAGACCGATTGTGTGTGAATATCGCGCCCAGACACAATAATGTATACTACATCATAACCCTCTGGGGTGACCCAGGCCCAGCAGTGGTCGTCTGGTGTCTACTGATCCTGAAACCTGATCAAAAACCAATGTGTGTGGATCAGGTGCTTATAAGTTTGTGATGATACTAATTTAAGCCACGATTTAACTATTATTATAACAATAGCTATAATATATATTTTTGTTATAGAAAGCCGGGAAAAATATAACAAATTTTAGTAATATAATTTAAAGTACTACAAATGTTATAAAGCTGAAAATTTGAATGTTTCTTTGAATGCGCTAATCTCTAGAACTACCACTACTGGTCCGTTTTGAAAATATATCTCAGGGTCAAATCGTTATACATAAAATTGAAGTAAAGATATGATAGGAAGAGTTCGTGCCATGCCGCATAGGAGGAGGCAATGCCATGTATAATATGTACATGACACTACATCCTCCTATGCAGCGGAATTGGGCCGGCACGACCGTGGAGGCGTAGCCCGTTGGGAGGCGGAGGAAGGAGGGCAATGCATCGGCATGATAACTATGTGAATTTTCCTGGGCGTCGGTAGTCGTAAAAAGGCTCCGATTGCTCGTTTGCCCATCTATTCTATAAAAAAAATTTAAGATAACGTCGAAAAAGACATCGGAATTACTGATTTTCTATTTTCAGCTCTAGAAATATCACCTTTGTCAGCGATATGACGCTTAATTTCATGCATCTGGCATTTTAAGACATACATTTTTCATTAAATTTACATTCAACAAAGATAATAAATATTTACTTTTGATCATTTTAGAATCGACACATTTTTTTGTACTAAATTGTTTTGTGCCACTTTAAATTTTGCTTAAATTGGAAATATATATATTAATGAGAAATCGAACCTGTCACGCACATTGCTCATATTGCAGTGCTTCTGGAAGATTTTGCATTATGGACGAAGTAGGACCTACCTACACATTATAAATTAAAGAAATAAAAGTGCGGGTATCGTTTGCCTACAGATAAAATAAATGTTTTCAACCATAATAAAATATAATCTGGATATACGTATCCTATTCTTAATAAGGCAGACCTAAGTAATATGAAACTAGATGTTTTCTTGACGTGCGCAGTTCGCCAACTAGTGGCTGAAACCTGCACTTTTCAGGTATATTTTAATAATTCTGGCAACCAGGTAGTATTTAGTACCTGCGTCAATCTCTTAAGCCGGGTATTCATCATTAACCGGGTTTATTTTGTTCATAAACCAGGTCCAGGTCAACTGGACGTGTGTTGCACATGCATTTGATATACAAAAGTACATGATACACGATTTCACACTGAACTGACATTCTAAAGTATCCATGATTGTACATAAACATTTTTTTGTGTATCTTGGTGTTTTTGTAAATCAATGGTGTAGCGTGAGTTTTTTAAATATGGAAGTTACTGTCCCAACCATCGACATCCTAGCACTATCTGTCAACGGTGGCCGGTCGTCTGAGAAGGCCAACAAGCGTGCTAGAGGAGGCCGCAGACGGGCTCCTTCCTCGTGTCGGGCCAGGGTACCCGCTTAGACACGACGTCGTGGGGACTGTTCAAAGGCAGCCGCATAGACCCCGATAAGTCTCGTCTTCTCACCGAGTCCAGCGAGTGATATCTAGTGGCCACCCGGGCCCCAAGATATCATCTGCCGAGTGATTCCCCTGCGTCAAAAATATAAAAGGGTACAGGATCAAGTTTCAGGAACAGTGTTTACGGAAAACTCATTTACAAACGCTGTTAAACAGTTTCTAAACAAATGTTGCCTAATATATATGCGACTTGAAGGTGGTACAACAACGCACTATTACTGACACAAAGGTATTTTAACCATTACGAGTTGACTAGCTCATAGGAAAGGTTTGTGTGTAGTGTTAAATGTGTTTATTCTTAATATAATTTAAAATAAATGGTTAATTTTATAGTATTTCAGAATGTGCTTTGCGAAGCTACTATTAGAGTGAGACTGAAAACATGTGTATTGTATATATGTAAAGTAATATTGACAAAGTAAAATGGCAAACAAACACTCAAAAATATTATATACTTAGTCAGTTAAATTCTCCCAATAGATATGTTACACTTAAGAAAACAGTAATTAAACTATTATAAATGCAAATTATTATAAAGTATTATATAAGTAACTAAGATTCAATCCTTCCACATCAACACATGAAAACTTTTTATTTGTCAGGGTTTCTTCAATCGTTACAAGTGCTATGAGATTTTTTAATTGATAAAGAAGTAAAAAATACAGACGCATACTGGAATGTCCTGAACAGTGGGAATTAAATTTGCAATACTTAAAGATTGTTTTTTTTTTAAGGCAAACGACAAATCGGAGCCACTCTGTGACACTCGACATCCATTAATATTCACTCGCTTAATGTTTGTAATATACATTAACCATACGGTATCCCTCCTTATGTCCCAGTTATTTTTATTGAAATGTATGCACAATGTGTGCAAGTACGCCAATTTCGTGTCAAATCAATGTAGCGTAATCACTTAAATCGTGTTGTAGTAAAGTCTCGACAAAATAAAATAAGGATTAATCCTCACTTAACATCTTATTGAGGTCAAATTACAGAACCCATCAAGGG
The DNA here is from genome assembly GCA_017140195.1 of Eumaeus atala. Taxonomy (NCBI): domain Eukaryota; kingdom Metazoa; phylum Arthropoda; class Insecta; order Lepidoptera; family Lycaenidae; genus Eumaeus; species Eumaeus atala. Next base: position 836,621 of record JAFELO010000370.1, on the reverse strand, counting down.
TTCATGGAAAAAAGAAAAATTCAACATCCAGAGAATAAAGCAAGATTGCATTTTATACATGACAACATGATTTACATCTTAACTATTTGCACAACCCTAAAATAATATTGAAATTAGATTTCTGATAGTTCATTTTGACTCGGTACACCAGACCCTACGTAAGTCAACACTGAAATTGCTCCGTCCCATCCCGGTGTAAGTTTGTAGATTATTTGTAAAATTAAAACAGCGCTTAATAAGCAAATGTTGCCTAATGTATGTGACATTAGGCATTTTAGGGTTTCGTGATGTTTAACATTTCCTGTCAATAGATTAGAAATAAAATCGAATTTTTTTTTTTGTGGAACATGTCTCCATGCTCCCCACTTCAATTGTAGAGCAAGCATTCAGTTGACAACATGGACTATTATTATATAACCGGGTTTGTAAATGAAAGTCGACAGGTGTGCACGTGCGTTGCGTTAGTTTTTAAATATGGAAGTGACTGCCTCATCCATAGACATTCTTGCAACACCTGACAGGTGCGGACGCTCGAGTATCAGAAATAGTGTCTATGGTGAACTTTTTTTACGAACGCATGGTAAACAGATTTTAAACAAATGTTGCAAAATGAATATGTGACTTTAGATATGTCTTGTGTATTTATAAAAATATATATAGTCAATTAGGTGTATCTCTATTTCAATGCAGTAAAACATCACGACAGACGCATTTAATAAAATGCCTTCATCTTCATAATATCGGACCTGACAATTCAAAGTCAAATTGAACTTATACATTGTACTATCCACATCATTTTAGATGTCCATTAGCAGATAATAATAGTATAAGATGATAATGTTAAACATACAAAACTCATTCCTCATAGGATAACATCACCAGACACACACAAGTTAAAATGTTACCTCGTAAGCATACAAGTTATATGATAGATCTGTTACTGGTGCTTGACCAGTTAATCATGTCGGAGGGACCATCTAAGCCATCTTCAATGTCCAGTAGCAGATTATTCTTCGATTCGTCCTTCCTGTCATGAAATACAATATCTTCATCACGTTCATCCAAATTAACAAATGAAAGAGATTTCTTCTTCTGTTCTAAATCAAATATTTCCAGATCACCTTCATCGTCGTCGTCCGACTCCATGGTCAGTGGTATTCGAGATAGTTCGAGGTTGTCCCTGCCTTCTTCGGACTGTAGTACGCCATATCGGAACTGATTTGTATCATTGCTATTGTGCATATTGTTGGAGTCATAATTCTTTCCTTTTCGCCTGTAAGTGTTACGAAAATAATTTCAATTTTTTTTTTTTTGTAATAGTATATCTGAAAAAAAAATATATTTAAATGGTGTATATGATTTGGAAGGATTTTTTTTATAAGTGACAAAAATATTATACATCATCATCAGCCGGACGACGTCCACTGCTGGACTTAGGACTCCCCCAAAGAGCACCACGGGTCACTGTCGCGAACCACTTGCATCCAGCGGCTCTTTAACCAAGTCATCAGGTCACAGAGTAGGAGACTGTCCAACATTCCGTCTTACAGCAAGGGGGTCGAAACTCAAGAACCTTTCTTCCCAACGGTTATCAGTTCTGCGAGTATGTTATTTTTACAATCTTTTATGCTAATAAATATTTCTAATATACTCTTTAGATATTACCCGAATTGACTTTTTTATCTGTATATACAATTTTTTGGCATTTTCAACTTTTTACTCGTAACTCATGTTGTAAGTAAACTTACCTAGTGAACCAAAGGGATCTCAAATCTTATCACACAGGTTCCTCGTGTATATCTATACTAACGAATCCTAAAGCGAGCATGTAACTAGTTCATTACTATTAATTATTATGATACCTTCGTGCAGTAGCCGGTTAAGACATCTGCTGCAATTTTTTTTGGAAAAATATGCATGTGTATATATAATAATGATTCAAAATGCTGCAAAGTTTTGAATATCCTCACCAGTGGACGAATACATACTAATTACACTAACACTTGATCTAAAATTATCATCTTAGATACTTATTTTGTTTTTTATACACCCTCTAGGTCATACGAGAAATCCGAGCGCTCCAACGACCAGCAACGCACATGAATATCACTATACCGCCGCGTTGCCCTCCATTCCTCCTCCCCTCCAATGAACTAACTTAAAATAATACCGAAGCTATAGTTTTATTTTTCACAGGTACTAATTAAAGTCCTGATTAGCCTATAAGGAACTTATCAGACAAATAAACTATAAGCAAACCTAACAACACATCTTCATGCCAGCTCCCTGATGGGGTAGTCCGGATGAAGGGAGTGCTATAAATAAAAAAGTAATAATAAATAAATAATAAAATGAATGGATAATAATTTTCCATAGTAAACATTTACCTGTAAAATATTAAGTAAGCCACAGCCATTAAGGCAAATCCACCAAACACAATGAGACCTCTTTTGACAACTCCAGCATTGTTCAATGGTAAAATATTTACCGAATCTAATGGTTTGAGGGTTGTCATTTCCGATTTTATTTCATTTGGTATTACTGTTGTGGTCGTATTTAGAGATGCGGTTTCTGAAATGTGAATAAGTGATATTGTTTTTACTTAAACTATTAATAAAGTGCTTGCAGGAAGAATTCTATCTATACAATATATGTGTCCTGTAGTAGTCCCATCTGTTTGTTAAATAATTGCGCAAAATGGAGATATCAAATCTAGTACATCAGTACAGGAGGCTAACATTTCACAAGCAACACTTTCGATTTTGATATTTTTTATAAATGAGACAATACACACAATAGCTACGGCACGGACAGCATTCATAACACTTGTGTAATGCACATTTTAGAATGTGAAACACATTGTAAATTGATAATGTACAAAAAAAGTGTGACATCATAGTAATATTCCAAGTCATATAAATAATAACAATATCTGTCGACTTATGACACTATATTAGCCTAGGCGTGTGGGAAGACCCCACCATGGTTCAAACCTTGTCGTGGCGTTGGGACTCAGTAGCCTGGGATGCACCCAGACACCTTAAGCTAGTTAAATAATTAAATAACCCGCCGATAGAATCCGTAAAAGTAGTTTTATTGTAATATTACATTTTAATTTGAAATTTGTCGTTTTTATATGACCGTTCATTCTCTTTTCTCTTGGCCCCAACACATTGTACAATATTTTGTGATATTAAAATGCAGTGGGGTGATAAAGAGAACAGAATAGTTAGTGCAGTAAACGATTGCATTACAGATAAATACATTTTTAGAACTCTCCATACACTTGGTATTAGGCAAATATTTGTGTACTGGGCAATGGCCCGGTACACAAACTTTATTAATAAATAGGTACAATGAGATTTCTTCTGTACAGGGAAAACCATCCACGTAGTGTTCGTACGAAAAAGGTGGTTAATGCAGTATGGGCAAATATTCGGAGAAATCCTGTCCGAAAGCAAACATTTTATCTCGGGAAATGAAGATAACACCTAGAACCATGTCCCGTCTTTCAAGAGATGACTTAGGACCTTAGCCTATAAGTGGCGCACTGTTCATATCTTAACTGATAAATTAAAGATGAATAGGGTGGTAAAATCAAAACAACTAAAGCGGTATGCAAAGGTCACAGAACTTTTCTTTTGATGGGTGAGATTTTTTTTTAAAATTGAGCAACATTTTAACAAACAAAATGACCATATTTATGCACGAAGCTCCAAGGGACCTTCCCAATTAGTCGACAGAGCAACCTGTCAACCTGGCAACCTGAGTATTATCTAACTTCAGTGATCTTTTGGTGGGTTGTCACTTGTTACTCCGTTATCTGAATTACTAATCTGAATTATGTAATGAAACAGATTAATAAGAATACAGTATATAGTGGCACATTGTAACAATATATTATGAATTAACTGCCTCGTGGGCCAGTGGTAAGCACGGTTAGCCAGACGTGAAGTCCCGGGTCAAGAAGTGTTATTAGCCTTTTCCAATTTGTTATTAGAAATAAGTCCGGAGTCATAAAGTTGATGCTGTCACAACTCCACTTCTCGAAGAGCCTGTTAAGTTGATGCTGTCACAACTCCACTTCTCGAAGAGCTTGTTGAGCCGTCGGTCCTGTGCTTGATGCTCCTGCTCGTGGTTTGTTAGCTATGAAGGAGTGACTGAGCCATGTATTCGTGTAAAGGTATGAAAACATCTGCACAATTGTATCAAGATACCATTCCTGAGTAATTTAAACCCTTAATAAAGTACGCATATGCTTTGCCTTGCTATCACGAATGTGCCACCGGCTACTCACAAACCGCATGAAACGCGACAGCGACGCTGTCACTTTACGCCGGTATCAAGTGGGCAAATGATACTTCCCCATGGCACTACCTCTTATTTGCAAATTAAAAGAAAAATTTTTTTTTGTTACAATATTGGTTGGCAAGACTAAATATATGAAGATTCCTATACCTTTAGCTAACCTGAGACACTCTGGATCAAATGCTATTTACCCTATTAATCACACCAGAAAATAGTGAATTAAAATGTAAAATATATTAGGGTGGCATTCTAAAAACAACCTATTATATTTCATTATTGAAATGGATTTCAATGCAATTATACATTGCACATGGCCCAACACACCCTGGTGTGTAATTTATTAAACAAGTGCAGAAATACTACTCTAAATAAAAAAAAAATCATTACTTAATTCTAAGCATATTTGCAACAGTGGCTAAGATTTAAACAAAGAGTTCCAAAACACATAGTGAATACTCAGTTAGCAACAGTAGAATGATATCATTGTTAAAATCATATACCAATTATCACCATAGATTGTGCTACTTTTAAGACTGAAAATTGTGTTAAAACTACCATGGGTTAATTTAACCTTGACTACTAGTTTTCAAGATTCAGAATGCTGATGTTCATGTAATGAAGCCAACAGAAGGATTCAGTTTGGTTGAGCAGCATTCTGGCAGCTTCGTCACATTCTCCTGTCGCCTCTACCGCTGACCTTGAAGACAGAAGTCTTCAGCAAATGAGTTGTCCCCATGATGACTTATGGGGCCAAAACATGGCCTAAACATCAAGTTTGTGATAGCTCAGCTAGGCTATTGAATGTGTTATATTGGGTGTTTCTTTGTCCGATAGAATTTGCAGTGAATCATAAGGCAGAGAAACAAAGTTTCCAACATCGTGCGAAGGATAATCTTGTTGAAGTGGCAATGGGTTGGTCGAACAATCAGAAGATCGGATGGCAGATGGACCACTAGGGTTCTGAAGTAGAGGCCATGTTTAGGAAAATGAAGTGTTCCTTGACCATTCACCAGGTGGGAAGACGATCTCCATGCAGTAGCCGGTCCGGAAAAGACAGAATAGGTATTTAAACCCAGCTTTGGCTGGTTATGTCTAAAGGTAACAATGATGAAGGTGGTGAAGAGAAAATTAAACAAATATTTTCATTATTTGTACACAACTCTCTTTAAACACTACTGCTTGTAAATCAGAATTTTTATAGATCTAGTATTATTTTTTAACAAATGGTTAGTTAAATTTTGGTTACAATACGTAGCTAAAAACTCACCTTTGTGAGGCTCCGTTTTATTTTTGGTTTCAATAATTTCATCAGATTTTACAGTTGTGTTTAGAGGTACATGTGAAGGTGTACCACTATTTTCCGGTTTTGGATTTGAGTCATCATTTGGTTTCGTTTGTGAAACGTTACTATTAACTTGTTGCACATTATTACTATCTTGCACCTTGATAGGCGCATGTACTATATCGTCTTGTGTGTTTGAAAGGGCTTCGCGTTTATTCACTGAGGAGTGACTATTTCTCCAGAAATAAACATCTTCAGCACCGGCTGTACCGACATTCTTGAATTCGAATTGACTTCTTTGTTCAATGGGCTTCACATTAGCTATTAAAACCAATAACACCAGTCCAACATGAGCAAACATTTTCCTTGTAGTGCAATTTTGCAAGTTACCCGGAAAAAATAGCTTAATAATTGCAATGATACATATTCAAGCTATCAGTGAGTCAAAATATTTTATGATCAACTTGATTAGACATCGAAATTTTTTTGATTTCAAACTTTATAACAACATACAGTGATTTATAACTTAAAATAATGTCTCGTTATTATAAACGATTATTAAAACGATGAAGAATTAACATTTAATTATAGATACGAAACACGAAGCATAAGTATATTTTGTCCCATACAAATTAAAAATATTTGAGTATTGAGGAATGAGGAATCACGTTGACACTTGACAGCAGTCAATGGCAGCTTTTTCTATTTCGTTCTTATTAGAGTGGGCTAAAATCAAATGCCATGATGCCTGTTTCGTGGTTATCAATATTCTGCGTATGAAGAATAAAATTATACGTTCTTCTTGTTTTTCTCAGTAACGACAGTTTAGTTTGTTTTCACATTTTTCAGTAATGTGTTGTTAACATTATTAGTCTTCCAAGCCCAAAGGATAAAAACGAGAACCTAATACTAACACCCCGCATTTTGTCTGACAACATGCTGTATCTTAAAAACGGTGATAGCAAGAAAATTACATTTGTTGTGTACGTGTAACGTACTGATAACAAAGTTACACATCTTTACGCTAGTTCCATGAGGGACAGGCAGATAGAACGGAGCGCCACATATCACTATCCTCACCACTACCCACCTTACCCTCTCGCCGATTATCGGGTCGTTTAGTAATTCACATAAACACAGTCGAAAATTTTGCTACTAGGATCCCATCAGTATTCACATATAGATTGGTCTAGTCCCAAATAAATGGATTTAATCATGGGTCAACTGTTTCAGTGAATTCCAGCTTTGAATTCATATTGATTATCATATAGATATGCTCCAGTACCTATCAAGCTAAGGGGGAAGACACAAGACAAGCATTTCATATCAGAGGCATTCTCATCGGATATGCCGGCGAGCAGAGGATTTCCTGTGCCGAACGTACTTTTATTAGGGGTATTTGAAACGCGTTTTTTTTTTAAAAAGGTACAATTTATTAAAATGTAAATTAACACCATATCGACTCATCCATGAAAAAAAATCTATCTTATTTAGTTTCGGAGATATAGAATCGAATATCGTTTTATATGATTTTGGCTCCACCGTACAACGCGCCATGTGTACATGAGACCGAGAAATGGGGAACGCGGCAGCTGCGAGCGGGGCGAGCGCCGCCTTCCGTCATCAGTCGGGTCGCTGTTTGTTGGAAAGTGGGTGTTTTTGTGCTATGCGCTTAGTTTTGAAAGCTTTTAAACTAAAAATATTTGCATGTCGTATTTTACACTAGAAGAAATATATTTAAAGATGTCACGGTCACGTAAAATGTTGGATATGCTTAAAGATGATGCGTTAGAGCTTAGGCCTAGCTCGTCCTTTTCATGCTTGCAGGGTCCGCTTGATAATAAAAATATACCTAATAGTAAGGTTATGATCTTTTTAATGTATGATTAACTTTACACGCTTTCATCTAATTCAGAATTCTGAAAGAACGTATTCCTTTTTTGCGTCTGAATATTAATTAAAAAACGATCTATGATTATATGGGACGTTTTTCGACGAAGAACTTAAATAACACTCTTGGCGCGCAATGATGGTTACCGTAATTAATATATGCAATATTGAGCATAAAAATTAGATGTCTTATGTAATACTCCTATGCCTTCTCCTATGAATGCTCATTCGACATGCGAAAGTATATTCTGCTCTAGTCATGAAGATAATTTTTCAGTTCCCATGTCTTCATTTAGTGCCGTTAATTCTCCCACCACTTCACGCTTCAACAATCTTATCTTTAGTATTCCTAAAACTACTAAAAACGACAGAGAAAAGAAAGAAGAGTCAAAGCGAATGAAAGAAATATATAACAAAACATGGTAAATCCGTAGAAGAAAAAACAATGGGACTACCATGCAAATGCCGTAACAAATGTCATGATAAAATACATCACCTACAGAGGTTATTGTAAACACAAAATGGGAGATCCAGTACTGCGGTGGAATTACATTACGAAATATCCTGAAAAAATAAATAGGAAAGATGTCTGAACAAAGATACTGCCAAAAGAAATATACATTTAAATATTACCTGCCGTTGATCACCGAGTCTTGTGAACCATAATGTGAGAGAATCGTTGTGTGTCGAAATATGTTCATAAACACTCTTTCCGTTACAACTCGTATTTTAAGACTGCGAGGATGAAATATGATGGAAGCACCATTTTCGAGGACGATAGACGGGGCCGCCACAACAATCACAAAATCTAAGCTATGAAGCAAAGCGTTTGTGACCACATTCAGGCATTTGTTCCGGTAGAATCACATATACCTATAATCTACACACGCAAGAATAGCCAGAAGCTGTACCTACAACTCGATTTAACTACTGCGAAGATGTTTAAATGATATCTTCAATGGTTTCACCCCACAAACAACACTTGTAGGGTTACAATAGGGCGACAATATCGCGATGTTGTGAATTCAAATTTTAATTTAGGATATCGTGTTCCCAAAAAAGATCAGTGTGACCAATGTCACGTTTTTAGTCAAAAAAGGATCCAAGATCCAAGCGATCTAGAAAAAGAAACGTTTCGGCAACAATTAAGATGATCGCAAGGGAATTAATAGGTGGAGATAAAAAAGAGACTGAAGAATCAAATAGAAGCATTATAACTGCTGTATTTGATTTCGAAAAAGTGTTGCAGTGCCAGTATCATCTTTTAAATTTAAGCTTTTTGACATGGGTAAAAAGAAGGCTGTTCGCTACATGTTGTATGAATATGTGGCAAAACGTGGTGCAAATGAGGTCAGCAGAAGTCTTTTAAACTTTATCTACACTCGTGTAGTACAAGGTGCTCGAGAGATCGAAACCGTTTTGTATTTTCAATGTATGTTTAAGCTACAAAAAAGTATAATATATCTATAGTACATAGGTTTACAGAAGGTTTTTACACACCCAAAATCAGGGGGACAGTGTTCATTCTGTCATTGAAGGAGCTTCTCAAAACAAAACTATGTTCACGCCACACAAATGGCGTTTATTGGTTTTTATATAAAAAAGAGATCCTTTATCACCAAAGCTATTTTCATTAATATTAGAATAAATATTTAAAACACTGGATTGGGATACATATGGAATAAAAATAAATGGAGAAAAGCACCTCAGATTCGCAAGTGATCTGATTCTACTAAGCGAAAATCACGAAATCTTGAAAATTATGATCATACAACTAGAACGTAAGAGCAGAATTGTAGGTTTGAGCATGAATATAGAAAAAACAAAGAGATAGCAAATTACATGAAAACACCAATTATTCTAAACTTCAGACAAATTTAGTACCTTTGACCAGTACACATATCTAGGACAAAATATTTCTCCGGCTTATCAAATGCAGAAAGAAATTGACACCAGAATCAGCAGTGAAGAATCCATGAATACCGAGGAAAGATAAGACCAAAATATTCAACACCTGCATGCTGCCATGTTGCGACAAACAGAAAACAGCACTTAAAGTATGTCAGAATGATATGGAACAATAAATTAAGAGATAAAATCAAACTAACAGATGTAAGATGCCAATTCAGATGTAACAGTGACTGTAAAAAATAAAATGTTATTAAAAGAAACAAATGGTCAAAAGATGTAATGATGCGGTATCCCCGAGACGAAAGAAGAAAGAAAGGACACCAACGACTAACCTGGGAGAATGAAAAAAAACATGCAGAAACAAGGTGGAGAAGAGGAGCCACAGATAGGAAAGTATGGAAAACGCCTTCCGTTTGCCATTGGGCAATCTGAAACGGAAAACGTTACCGATGTCGATAAATTTTAAGTGGTAATAACGATAATAGTAAAAAAATAACTTTATTTATGTTGAAATAATATTAATTTTGTAATATTTATTATAATAAGTGATGTTAATTAAATGAGGCAAAGTTATAAAAGAATTAGTCCTTGTGATTATTTAACATTGAAGCTGCCAAGCGAAAATCTCCCACTGGTGAAAGGAACAACAATAAAATACATTAAATGGGTACCTAAAATCGTTCAAAATAGTCTACAAAGAAAAAACTGACTAGCTCACTGGCGACCCAAGATGATAGAACAGTAACCATCACTTATCAAACACTCGACAAGTACCAAGCCGCCAGTAAATCATCCTTGAACTTCTTCTACACCAATATTAGAAGCCTGTGTAAACCGGGCAAAGTGGTGAGCTCAGAAGCTACGTTGCCTTGAAAACGTATTCATATTATACTCTTTACGGAAACATGGATAACAACAGAAGAACAAGCACATCAGTTCCAACCACAACACTACTCACATTACTACAATATCAGATCTGAAGTCATAAATGGAGGCGTGTCTATGTCCATAACGGATGGAAACACGAACTAATAGTACCATCTATCTGCTATAGCAACAACTATCTCTGGATTAATCTACAGAGGTATGCCCTTGAAGTCTGCGTTGTATACAAACCTGAGCATTCAATCTATAATGACTTTCTTGTCAAATATGAAAAACAGCTACTGGAGAAGAAAAGAGCAATCGTTTTTCGTGATGTTAATATAGATTTATTATCAGCAGATGCCAAATCCTGGCTATACAGTACAATGATTAAGGAATCTGGTTACAGGATATTAAACAAAAGAGCCCCTGAATTCCGCACACGTGAAACGGCAACCACCAAGACTATCATTGATCACATCTTCGCAAAACTTAAGAAGAATAACTTCCATATTGCTATAGTTGAGTTATCATTATCGGATCACAAAAACATATAAGTAGTACTAAAGAAGGTCCCACCATCACCCCACCATGATTCAAGCCTTGTCGTGGCGGTGGGGCTTAGTAGCTTGGGGTGAACCCAGGCGAAGCCAATTTAATTAAGGGGGATCTTTACACCCCCTCAGAGGGGAATCATTAAAGATCAGGAGGAGGAATCGCTCTCGGTACCCCTTTTATAAGGAGAGGGGACCTAAGAGCAACAGAAGGTGGCGCACGGGGCAAGGGGCGAGGATGGGAACCTCACCCCATTGCACTATTCCAAAGTCGGTGGAGTTGTCCTGTAGTGCTGGACAACCCCATATGCGGAGGTGGAGTTGGTCCCTTAGGGGGCTGACTGGCCGTCGAGGTGCCCTGATGATTGTTGTTCCGGGGCACCACACCATGGGGATCACTGATGGCACTCGCGGTGGTTTTTGTGGGTATTCGGCACTATCATGTACCGAGAGTCCCGCACACCACTGGACCCCACCCAGGGGTCCGGTGACGGTGAAGGCGCGTTAATGCGTTTCCCCGTGTCAACAAAAAAAAAAAAGATCCCACCACAGAAACAAATAATTATAAGCGAGGCTATTAATTACGCAAAGCTATATTCAACTGTCGAATCAACGAATTTAAAAACGAAAATCATAATTTTTAAAAAATAATAATGTTATTCTTAAAATAAAACAATAAAATACAAGATAATTAATCAGCCACAAAAAGACTGGATCTGCAAAAACATTATAATAGAAATCGAAGAAAGAAATCAACTATGGTGAAAACGAAAGCAAAAACTTGGAGATGGTACACTTACATTACAATTTAAGGAAAAAACGGACAAGTTAACACAACAAATAAGAAACGCCAAGGATAAACACTTTTATAATAAATTTATAACAACATCACAATTCCATACACTTAGTGCAACAATCGATTTAGTTCCTAAAATTAAAACAAAAATAGAAATAAAACAAATTACAGTGGGGTTTTCATAGATCTAACAAGAAGCTTTTGATACAGTTTCTCATTCCATACTACTAGAAAAACTGGAAGGTATTGGTGTCACAGGATCTGCGCACCACATGTTAAAATCATATTTGTGTGATAGTTATCAAGTCGTTAAGCTTGAAAACCATCAAAGTACACACAACCTCTGAAATGTGGTGTGCCATATAGATCAGTGCTCGGACCACTGTTATTTTTATTGTATGAAAATAACATCCGCGGTATAGGCCTAAGGGGAAATTTGGTTTTTTACGCCTACTACACGTGTTTGCTCTACTATCGACAACATTTAATCGAAATGATACAATACGCCCAAGAAGATTTAAATATCCTGCATAGCTGGTATCAGTATAATTTACTAACAATTAATACTACGAAAACGTGATACATTATATTTAGTGCAAAAAATAAGAAAGTACCTAACCATAACAATCTACAAATTAACGGACAGAACTTACAAAAGTCTTCAAAAGAAAAATACCTTCGTTCGTGGCTTGATGATCACCTGACATGGCGAGCGCATATTCAACACATACAATCAAAACTGTCCCTACTGGTTGGATCACTACGCAATATGTCTCGATGCATTCCTCGGCAAGTACGTATTTTAGTCTATAATGCCTTAGTAAAGTTGCATCTGCTTTACCTTATTGAAATCTGGGGCAGTACCGCTAAAACGAACATAAAACATATACACATACTACACAACAAAATCATAAAAAAATTACATCACTATGACTACTTTGCTCCAACAAGAAGACTATACGAAACCACTAAGCTATTGAACATTGAACAACTATATGCATATAACACATGCATACTCATATTCAAAAATGTCACAAGAAAACGTGACACGTTAAGATACGTAACTCCTCGCGCAAATGATCTCGTATTACCCCGTATAAGAACTAAATACGGAAAAAGTTCGTTGACTTTTGTGGGAGCTCAACTATATGATAAATTGCCAAAGGATGCCAGGAAAGCAAACTCGATTCATATATTTAAGAAAAAATTAACAACATCCAAAATAACATCGCTGTCATATAGAAACGCATTATTAAATAATATTTTAATTTATGTTCTCATGTAGGTAGTAAATTATTTTAAATGAGAAATAAAGATCTTTGAACCGAATAATGAAGCTGCAATAACAAATAAATAATTAATTAATGCTTAAAAAAAGGGATGTAATATTATTACGTATACTGTATTTATATATAATATTATTCGATAATGTTTGAGTGTCTAATAAATACTTTTTATAATGTTGTTTAAACGTTGGTTTAGAAGAAAAATCTGTGCAATGGAGGCGGAAGATTATTCCAACACTTGGAAGCTGCATATTTAAAGCTGCCCCTGAATGCAGCTGTACGGCGAACGGGCGTGTATAATGTGTAATGCGCTGATCCCGTGCGATGTGTTGTGCTAATGTCTCTTGTCCAGTCCAATCTCTGAAAGTGATAAGTTGGCACACCGTACTTAACTATCCCAAATAGCATGGTGGCTAGATGCAGTCGCATTCGGTACTCCATCCTCAATATAGAAGCTTGGTTTAAGAAAGGAGTTACGTGACTTCGCCACGGTATTTGAAGGCAGTAACGTGCACAGGCATTTTGCTCACGCTCTATGCAATTTTTTGTACGTTATAATAGTCGTGGTCCCATTACTGCATCAACATAATTGAACTGTGAGAGTACTAGTGCCTCACATAATCAAATGCGAAGGTCTTGACTTAGCGAGTTCCGAATACGATATAAAACTTTCAATCTGTAGAAACAGTTACCAACCACCGAAACATGTTTTTTAAATCGCAGGTTTTCATCTATAAGTAGGCCTAAGTTACGTGCTTCTGATACCCCCTCTATTCTTTGATCTTTAATAACGATTAACGGATCAATACCTTTAACCCTGTTTACTTGCCTTGAAGTACCAAGTACTATATATTTAATTTTGTTGGGATTTAAAAGCAAAGCATTGGATTTAGCCCAGACATAAATTCAATCCAGGTTATCATTAAGTTTATTGAAGGACAGCGCTATATCGGTAGTTTTAAAAGAAAGGTATAACTGAATATTGGCAGACATGTGATATTTACAATGCTTTATGTATTTCGTAGTGTCTGCCGTGTAGATGCTAAACCGGATTGGGCCTAAAATTGATCCTTGAGGTGTCCCTCTACAGACAATACTGCGCCGCGACGAAATCACATTTCTTTTTTATTTTAACTTCTTGTCGTCTATCCTGAAGAAAACCATCAAACCACAGTACACAGGCCAACTCCAACCCGTAGAAACGTAGCTTTTCTAAAAGTAATTTAATATTGATAACATCAAATGCTCTGGAGAAGTCGAGGAGGACCATGATGGTAACGTGTCCACTATACTGAGCCTGCAGGATATCATCCATTACATTCGTAAGTGCCGTGGTAGTGCTGTGGTGTTTTCTAAAGCCGGACTGCATAGTAGGTAAGATAACACTACTCTCTATGTAAGCTGTCAACTGTTTGCTGACTACTTTTTCTAGAATTTTTGAAGGACATGGTAATATGCTTATAGGTCGTAAGTCCTTCAATTCTGTGGGATTAGCAATTTTGGGAATAGGTCGTACAACTGCATTACGCCAAATTTCAGGGTAGGTGGAAGAAGAGATGATTTTGTTGATTAGTGCATGTAGAGTGTAGGAAAGAGATAACAATAGCATATGCAAACTAATGCCATCAGAGCCGACGGCGTTAGATCGTAAGTCCCGAATAATGCCAGCTACATCTCGCTCCGTGATTGGACGTAAATTAAAGCTAATTGAGATGTCATATTTATTTCTGTGGAAATATTCTACATATAACGGGCTAACAGTGTCATCTCCTGGAACATTCAGAAAATGTTAATTAATTTGCTCCACATCGCACAAATCTCGCCGTTTCAAAAATTTACATTCTCTTTTAAATGCTTTCACATGTATATTGGATTTTTAATGTTGTTGGAAATGTACTTTTTCAGGTGCCGTCTTTTTCAGCACTAACAGCTCGTATTTTCTTAAGTTCTTTGTAGTTCTTTAAGTTCTTTGTAGTAGCTGAATTTAGCCGGATCCTTAGTGATACGAGTTTTCTGATAGGCATCATCGCGGGGTGTCATCATTAGGCGTATGTTGTAGTTTAACCATGCACTTCTCTTTAATGGTAATCAATTCCAGGGGGCGAGGCAGTCAAAAATTTTAAGAAGTTTAGAAGTGATATATTCAGCAGTCTTATTCACATTCGCGTCGTCATTTGTAGCGTTCCATTCGACTAACTCCATAAGACTATCCAGCATTGGTTGATCAATATCTTTAATGGGATTGCAGTGTATAACCTTTGGTTGTTTTCTGAGTTTAGGGATATTTAACTCACACATAACTATAGCGTGATCACTTAGCGCAGGTATGTGATCGATGATTACTCGGGTCACGTTTACATTCGTGCAAACGAGATCGAACAAGGTGTCGGTATGGACGCTGAAGTGTGTGGGCTCAGTAACGAACTTCCGGAGATTGAAGCTGGACAAGAGATCGTTGAGTAATAATGTGTTATACCCTCCAGTGATACAGTGATGATGTATTCATTTCCTGATAAAGAGCTGATGGTTCCACTCAATGCGTTGAGGAATGTGTATGCCAAAGCCAGGGCGCCCGGTATGCAGTGTCAATAGCAATTTTTTATGGTAAATATTAATTTGAAGCCACATTTGTTCGACAGAGTCTGTTACAGGATGTTTAATTCACTCTTTTCACTTCACTCTTTACATAAAACCCCACGCCGCCACCTCGCGTCCGTATACTAGTGGAGCGATGTGTCGGAGGCGGTGTACGGGTATTACTGGAGTCATGACATCCTCTCCCTCCTTAAGCCGCATCTCGTTCAGTGCCAAGATGTCGACGTCGTGTCTAGTCAGCGCAACCACCAGCTCCTCGTGTCCAGTACCTAGGGAGCGTTGGTTAATAGTACCAACACGTATATTCATAACTCGTGTCATTACTTACATAACATGTAATAAATGTTATACACATCACATTGAAATAAGATGCATACAAGAACAAAACTGATTACAATACAGACATTTATACAATTCACACAATATATTAAAGTCTGCCACAGTAAAATATTAATAAAAATATAAAATATAACAGTAGAATATAAATAATACATATAACATAATAGGACATAATTACTTATACTAACGAATAAGATTTGGCTATAACATACTTTTCCAATAAATGCGCAATATATGTTATGTTTCCAAATCAAAAACTGGATATAGTAATATTCTATATAAAAATATATTATGAGATTATGTACTATTTTTGTAAAAAAATACTAAGCCATAGACTATTGCTGATAAAGGACACATCAAAAACACGAACACAAGTAAAATTATAACTAAACAAAACGGTTTTAAAATATATAAAATAAACTTACAAAATGACAACTTAA
This sequence comes from Eumaeus atala, assembly GCA_017140195.1. Taxonomy (NCBI): domain Eukaryota; kingdom Metazoa; phylum Arthropoda; class Insecta; order Lepidoptera; family Lycaenidae; genus Eumaeus; species Eumaeus atala. The sequence goes on along the minus strand of JAFELO010000370.1, from coordinate 820,356 downwards.
AATTCAAACATATCAGGATGAAAAAAATTTTTCAATGTCGCGAGAGGACCTAATGCGATATTTAGCATTACCGGCATCGCGACGCACAAAAGTACGTCCATCGTGTGTCCAAACATACCGCCATCCTCTTGCTTTGCTTTTGTAAAATAATTGGCGGTTAATTCGCGTCAATCGCTCGTTAACGAAGAAACGGCGGGGCTCCGAGTCTATGTTAAACCCGGCAGTGTTCGCACCGCGATTCAATATTTACTCCCAATTTTTTACTAACCAGGTTAACTATATGAATTAGATTTTCACCGTTACGTTCAGTTATACCCGTTATTTCGAGGTCATTCTGTAACAGTTCCTGGTCACGGTCATTCATGTCAGCCTTAAGTTGAGCTGTAGTGTTCTCTGTAGACTCTTGAGATTTTTCATTTTTTCTAACCTGGACAGTCTCTCATCGAACGAATCTATACGTTTGTCAAACTCGACCAAGGTAGGTCGGATCGAGCTGATGTCCTGCATGAAGGAGTACATCTCCTTAGTACAGGCCGAAAGCTCGGAGCGGAGAAGGTCGATCGCCTTCGTCATTGCCTCGAGGCTACTTGTACTGTTGGCATCTACGAAGGTGTCAGCACATCCGTCATTATTTTTGCATCCTTTCCATACCCACTTAGGGACTGATGTATTGCTGGGGCTTAAGTTTTACAGGCAGCTACGATGAAATAATTGTGCGCACTTTTTACATTTAGCGCTATCGGAAGACGAGGTAAACTTCCCGCAGCTGTTACATTTGCTTGCCATCTTATCAGTTGGGCTTAGTGTTTATCGGACAAACTAGATGTCGCTAGTTGTGCTTTTTAATTTAGGATGAATTGAAATAATGGAATATTTGCGCAAATTTATTAAATTTACATTCGCAGTATTATTATAATATCTGTACTCACAAAATCCGGGCTGATCAAGTAAGCACTCTCGGCGGAAATTTATATTTCACAACCGTTAGGATAGGTGAAAGGGTAAGTAAGTTTCAGAGTATTAAACGCGAGATGTTGGGGGGTTTCCCACTTAAATATGACCAATTTATTTTATATAATGTCTCCTGTATTCTCTCCTCTGATACTGCGAAATTATCTGCTTCGTTCAGAGATTTAGGAAATTTACATTTGACAATATTTGATATACCTGGTTGTAGGCCCAACAAGTAATGGTGCAAAGCTAATTCTTCCACGACCGCCACTCATCCAGGTAATTCCTTTGCTTTGGAATTATTAAAAGTGACCTCGTTCAAGAGTTGGTAAAAACTATTCTAAGAGCGAATTTACTAACATTTTCTTATTGAAGTTGTTTGCTCTCTTGGAGTTCCATCAATAAGTGTGAGTAATGTGTCCTCTCACCGAATTGAGTTTTTAAGAACTCTTTTATTTGTTCCCAGTTTTGGAACTCCAAAGTAAGCAACTTTCGCCTTAACTAGATGTCGGAATATCATGTACTTAAATATAATTGATTTTTGGAACGGGTACGCAAGATCATAGGCATTATTACAGTTGATTATAAAATAATTTAGGTTTGATGAATTTGAGTAAAATATTTGAATAAAACTCTACACACATTGCCTTTTTTCTCTTTTGATCTGGTTGTTCCTTCTAGCGGTTGGTCGTCCTCTGATTCAGAAGGTAAAATGTTTTTTTTTATATTTCACACACTAGCTTCTTGTAACACATAAAATTTTCTTATTCACTGGAGTAACCTGAGTTTGTATTTGGGCGCGCGAATTGTTACGTCAAAACAATTGTTCCCAAATAAGTTTTACCGCAAATAACAACGTTTTCGAGTCTTTTTATTTTTCTTTATTTCACATTAGGTAGCTTAATTTTAAACCTATATTTCTTAACTTTTTAGTATAATATATCAGATGGCATTGCCAAAACCAAAAAGAAATGATTTTGAAGTCTTTTGAGAACATAATATACCAAAGTAGGTTCCCATTTCGGACAGAACTCCCCACTTTTGAACAATGATAATTCTTAGAATACGTTATTGCTTTATATTTTTTATGTCATTATATATTAGAATAATAATATATTATAATTAGTTTTTAAATAATTGTTTTTGTTAATTATATTTTATTCGGTAGAAACTTAATTTTTTTTCATACAAATATGTTAGAGAAGAGCTAAGCGAAAGGCGGTAACTGCTATCATAAATCTTATAATTACTTATCGGTGTAGCAATATCTCATGATTAAGGTAAATCCACATATTTTCTTCACACTTGAACTATTGCGAATAAAATAGAATAGGTCTAGGCCTAATATTTATGTTATGTTCTGTTTAATAACCAAATATTACACCATTAAAACAATTGCAGTGAATAACGGTTATGATGAGCAACTTACATACAAAATCATAAAAAGAACCAATAGAACAATCGTCGAAAAAATGATTTATTCAGACAGGAAGGAAAATTTTATAAGTACCGTAAAAAATAAAATTAAAATAATAATAATAAATAATAAATTAAAATACCGTATATAGGTCCTTTGACCTACCGGTTTTTGAGAAAATTAAGCAGTAGTGAAAGAAAAATAGCCTTCTACTCAACGGGTACTCTAAAACACGTATTTGTAATATTAAGGATAAAATACCTATAGAGAAACGGAATGGAATATATAGTTTGACATGTGATGCGTGTGGAGGTGTTTATGTTGGTCACACCGGTTTAAAACTAGATTTAAGGAACACATTTCCGCATGGAAGAATAAAGGCCAGGGTTCTACATTTGATATACATCTAAATAAAGAAAATCATTTATTCGATAAAAACAAAAACATAAAGTACATGCACGTAACAAGGAAAGGCAAAAAATGGACGCTCTAGAAATACTCGAAATAAATCGTTTAAAAAAATCAAACGTCCTTATAATTGATCAACAATGTTAATCACACTCGTGTATTTTAGATAACTATTTGTAATGTTAAACTACTTTACTATTTATAGTAATAATTATATTTAGAATAATTTATAATTTCAACATTATGTTTTAATATTTGGACATAATAAAACAATAATTTATTTATTAATAGATTTAATTAACTGTAACATTTTGTTTGACATGTTTCAAAATTATGAATAGTATCTAAAATGTGTAATATGTATAATTTTATTATTATAATCAACTTACTAATTTTAAAATATATGAACATTTTTTACATTATATCTATTGTAAATTTCGGTGACATGTTTTTGCAAAATAATTAATAATATATATTTATAATTCATATATAAACCATTACCATAAATAAGTGGAATGATGTTATACAGTTTGTTTTGGAATTTTTATATTGACCTACCATCATATTAATTATTGTATATCTGATAATGAATTACTCGAAACCGGCAGTAATATATATATTTTAAATCAATAAATTTGTGGAAATAGTATATTTTTTATTGAAGTTATAACCTAAATTATCTCTAAACTCTTCTGTCACTGAGATACCGCTTTTGCGCCTAGTAGGCCAGAATGGTACAAAAGAGTTCACTTAGAAATAATTGGAAATGGTAATGACATAGTAATTGGAATGCCAACCGGCGCGGTCAATAACCAGAAATAGACTAACTAAAGTTTAAGAATTATAATTAAATAATATTTTAATTAATTAATTATAGTTAAATTATATAATTAAAAATTAAGGTTATAGAATAAGAATGGGGTAATCTATAGAGAATAAGGTATAACAGTGCCATTGTCGCGCTGCGCCCGGTCCTAGAGCGGTGGATGCACTAAAAATACAATCCCCTCATATTTTGTATGACACAGGTGCTTACTGGGCATGGATGCTTCGGTGTGTACTTGTGTCGGATCCGCCAGGCGAAGGAATCGTGCTGCTATAAGTGTGGCGCTTCAGAGGACACTGTCCATCGCACACTGTAGGTGTGCCCAGGATGGGTCAGCCCAGATTCCCACTCCCCACCGGATCCCACCCAGATTCAGTGGCAGGGCGTCAATGTCAAGCTGTGCGTTAAGCAAATTACCATGCGCGTTGACAGTGATGGCCTTTTTTATAGTACATAGGAAGCAAACGAACGAGAAGATTTTCTCCTCACTATAAAAACATACCTACCTAAGTAGGTACACCGAAGTAGGATTAGTAGGGTACAACCAACCTCTAAAATCAAACCTACCCATAAGATAAATTCGAGTTGGCGGCACTGTTGTAATTTTATGTTGTACGGTATCTTATGTTGTTTATTTCGGTACTTCGGAAGAGGTACGCTTCTAAGTACTCATTACAACTATTCCGTGAGCAATATAAAGTTTCAAATTTTTGGTTAATGTGGCAGATCTGATGGCGATCTCTCTCTCTGATCACTAGTCAGTAGCTTTTTTATTATTCAAACACGACCCCTCGGTATGTTATTGAGTACAAAAATATGTTCCCGATGCCGACAGTTTTATCCCAGTGCCGATTAATATCCGAAGCAATCTGGAGAATAGAAATATGTCAATCGCACACATATGGAATATTTCTTTTGACGTTGACAATAAATACAATACGAATGTAAGGATGATTAAACTTAAAATAAAACGAACAATATCCACTTACAATTTACCAGATTTATTCAAATAGACATTTATATTAATCTATATTTAATGTAGAGATTCCAAACGTTTAAATTTTTGGTATGTATTCTATTTAACATTGATTGAGTATTCATTTAAGAATGATTAAACCTAATACAAATATTCGTACATTTTTTATTTTCCAAACATTTAGGTACATGTAAATATCATCTACAAAATTGAAAATCGAACAATTTAGAAATAGTATAGTTATATCAAAGTACTTACATGTAATATTATATAAATGTTTTTTTACATATCGGCAGTGATAATACAAGCCATACGCATCCGTACTCGAGTGCTGTTTCAATATTCCGCCAACATATTTTGAACCCAGTGTTTGGAAACACTATTTTTAAAAATATTGTTAAGTTACGAAATTTAACAATAATATAATATTAAGACAGCCAATACGCCAAACCATTTGTTCAAAACTCACGATGTAATCACACACTGGTACTGCAGAAACCTTAGTTACAAAATTAGTAAATATATTATAAATTATTTCATATAAGCTATTTATACAAAGTCCATAACGTAGAAATGATATTGCGCATAAACGCACTCGTTACCCTTTATAATATGTAGGTACGACTACTTTAAAATAATCAGCCTATAAAAATAGATTGCACAAAGTTTATTAGGAAAATATCCTCGAAATATGCACGCAAAATAACTACCCAACCGACGATACGTGGAATTATTTAGAGATTTTTTTTCCAAAATAGCTAAAAGTTCCTTACGAAGAGAGTTGATAAGGTACTCAATTGCTTTAATGAATCACCATAGGGAGAAGATACCTTTCATAGGCATAAAATAGAGTTAGTAAAACATAGAGTCGACACACTGAGGTGTTGATGATGTGCTTCGTTAGTCACCTGTTTCGTGTTATATTTGCTTGGTAAAGGGATATAAAGTGAATGACGACCTTATGTAGTTTCTTCCGGCTCTTCTATATTTATATAACTCGTAATTTATGATATATTTTGTGGGAACGTTACAGCGGCTCGTAAGAGTTTGGGTCTGGTAATATTATATAAGAATTCCATTAAATAAGTGATACAGTTACTGTAAGACCTATTTAATTTATTTTATTTTAATTTATTTGGAAAAAGTTGTAAAGTTTATAATAACATGCATTTTAATACAAACAAAACTATAAAATGTGTTGCAATAAACATCTTATGGCCCCATGTAGAAAATTATTAAAATCATTCGTATCAAGCAGTTTACTGCAACATTAGCACACATTTTGATCTTCTCTAACTTCTAAGTACTGTTCTAAGTACATTCAATAAGATATTTTTCAACACGACAACTATTACCTAGCAGTATTCGTATGTGGAATATCCTACTTGCTTATAATTTAATACGTCCACTTAATAAATATTCTGAAAATTTTATAGCACGTTTAACTTCTAAATCGGTAATATAGCTTATGATTTCTATAATAAGAAAACGTTACATTATTCGTCAGTTATAATTCAATATTTTAAATTAAGGCTCAAAATGTTCTATTGCTTTAATTTTCGTATGCATTCAAGAAGAAATAAATATTGTCTTTATCGTTTCAAATTCTAAGCTCTGACCATGGCACTCAAATTATTTCTAATATCTAAACAAAGGAGGGAATTTTCACAACTGGTAAATTTGGGTACCTAATGAATATCCTAATACAGAACGAACTGTGAGCAATATACGTATGTCTTGTCAGTCTTGCGAAAGCCTAGCTGCAATGAAACTGTAACATGTTTTGGAATGTAAAAACAATATGGCGACGGCTAAACTACATAGACTCTATTATTATTCTTTGCGTTGCTAAATGCACATGTCAATTAAATGGGTAGTGTAATAACATTTCCTTAAAAAGAAAATTTCCAATCAACCCACACCTATTCTTATCTACTATCTAAAGTTGAACTATCCATGCGATAAAGTATCCCTTCTAACTATAAAATTGCTGCCCAAGATGAGGACGAAATCGCTACTGTTCCCTAAAGGGATTTGGATGTTGGACTGAGTTTTTCACTCAAGGAGAACTATTGGTATTCACTCCAAACGTGCTTTGTAGCTAGTTTTCCAGATTTCAGCCAAAGTGACGGCGGAGTGGAAGCGATGGAATATGCAAAGTGGGAGTGTGAAGCGTTGCACCAAGGACCAGGCAACAAATCCATAGAAATCCAATTGAACCTGAAAAAGTAAAAATCCAATTCATAAGCTTATTAAAAAGCCCTAGTAGTAGTAGTTTTAGTTAAATTATACGAAAGAGCACTAGTTTTATTGATTTTATAAGTTAAATAGAAAGTGTTGTGACAAAACAAATCAGACATAATTGCGTCTGATAGTGAAGTGGCTATGGGAGAATCCGATTCATCAGAGGGTTTTAAAATATGCCACCTCACCATTTTATGTAATGAATCAAGTTTTTAAGCCCTATATTACAATCAATTAACTTTAAATATTTCTGCTGATATTGTCATTGTCAAGAACATTTCACAATAGAGATCTAATTCTGTGTCGGTAATGAGTATGCTATAGGGATATAGTCTTATTAAAATTAGAAATATCGTATTGCGTTGATGAACTCGCAGTTTGTTTATGAATGCTCTATTTTATCCACTTGTAAATTAAATTGAAAATAATACCAAGAGATAAAATTAATACAATATTACTTACCGGATTGGCGAGTACTTTCTGTGCTTCAAAGGTGTAGATGAGCCACATAGTCACGTTGCAGATAAGCAGGAAGGTAACGGCCTGGCGTGCTGGCTTGCTGCGCTCCTGTTCTGGCAGGTGCACGCGACGGCGAGAAACGTCAGCGATGAACAATAATTGCAGTACCACCTAAAGAAAAACAATATTGTATAACTACAAATGATTCATGTAAGACTTATTGCGGTGTCTTCATTCTAATGGAAATTTATTTTGTTAACAATTTACTAATTTCAACAGTTAAATGTCAATAAAAATGGACGGTCGTCAATGCTAGATATGCACTAAAGCACTTACTTGAAGTACACTCAGACAGCCGGTGATCATCACGAGCAAATTAGGCTCGTGTGTGAAAGCGCCCATTCCTCCAGCAATGACGCTGAATACAGCATAAATAAAGAGTCCAAACGCAGACACACGGAGCAGAATATCATTTAGGTCAGATTGTTCTTCCGAGCGAAACTTCAGTGATTGCACCCTGTGGAGAGGTTCGGTATAGGAGGGAGGATCTGAACTCCATTTCATTACTCTACCACTACATTTTATAGTATGATATGAAACCAAAAATGGTGAACACAAAATTGCAAACATAAATGGTTCGTGAGGATCAGGGATAATAGTTAAATAAAGTGGTGCCGTTATTTAATACACACAGGGATAGCATAGAAATGCCCGAAATATACGCGTTTGGAGTCACAACATAAAGGAAAGGATTAAGAGTGAGGTTGAATGGAGAAAGGAGAAACAAAACATTAACGTAAATAAAAGAAGGTAAAAACATTCAATATTATAACAAAATATAATCAACACAACTAACAGATATTAGAAAGGAAGTAACTTAACCAAGTAAATTAATATAAAAAATTAAACAAGTAAAACAACAACATCAAATTACTGTAATAATACATTATAACATCTTACCGTATAAATCCAATTAGAATCGCGAAAATCGATAGAATCATAAGAGCGCAATGCGAGACGTCAGCCAAATAAATCGAGAGTCGTTTTAATTCGTTGTGTCTAATCAGGACGAAGAATAGAATCAGACAGATGAGGGAAGCAACCAGTAGTAAGAGTCCACAGAACAGTCCTTTAGCTGCGCCCGCGCAGTCCACACGGTTTCCCCGCTGCGCTGCCGCTAGTGCTGCCGCCCTGCGGGACAGAACAGCCTCCAGACGTCTTTCCAGATCTTCGTCATTGGCCACACTGCAACCAAACGCGTAAGCACGCGTCAATTAGGTTAGCGTGAGGATGCAGTTTATGACATGCCGATGTATTGAGAAAGGATACTATTATGTGAACATTAATTTTGAATGTGAATACATTCACTTTAAAGTAAGATTTATTGAATACATGATCTAAGTTAATGTTGTTACTAGCAAGCACAATGATATGAATCTACCAGGGATACTGATAATTTTATACTTAAATAATCTATTTATTCTAATTCGATATCAGTATTGTGAGTTTATGTTAATAAACGGATAATCATGATTTATATTGAATGTGTGTGGCAGTTAGTTTTTATTATAATAAACAATTTACCTGGGGTAGCGTCCAATATGTTTCCACATCACATAAATAACGGCAGCTCCAATTAGGGAATATTCAATTATGAATGGATATAAGTACGGTGCCGAATCAGTAACAATTGTACCCATTATTGGGTTGCGTCCACACACAGTTGTATTATCGATATTGGCAATTAACGCTGCAGGATTTAATGAGTCAAAGGATTCGAATAATTCCGTTGAGTTGTTCGCTTAAAAATAAAACAGCACTTTAATAAATTAAAACACATAATAATCAAGTAAAATTTGGCATCTAAAATATAAAATGAACCTAATAAAACTTAGCTATGTAACATGCTTAAAATAATAACAAAACTCGAAAGGACACAGTGCACCTATACCTACACGTAAACAATATAAAAACCGAAACAAGACGCAAATAAAAAGTGCAGCGGCGGAATATCAAGACTGATGACAGCACTCCATCGACAAACCTGGAGAATGTGGCGGTTCATCGACACGATATGTATCAATACTATTGCCCCAATCGTCTTTAGCAGAAGCAAAAGATCCCGATTGCGTAGATGATGCCAAATTCGACATCGTACTTATAAAGGGTTTCATAGTTGTTGAATATAGCCACTGGAATACTTCCAACATGGCTGTCTGAGTTTGGGTTCCCTTCTCGGCTTCCGCTGTCATCGGCACAATAGTAGTCGTAGTTGTAAAAGGATTATCGTTTGGCCACGAATCTTTGAAATCGCGACCATAAGCCATTCCTGTATCATACCCTAAAGTACTTTTGATTGTATCTAGCAATTTCGATTTTATACCGAAACCACCGCCGTTATTATAATACGAAGCAGTAGTAGTTGCTGAAATAGTATTTGTATTAAATATAAACATGCAATGAGAAACTAAATGGTTAGTAAGTTCCGGTAGTTAGATATGTCGGAAAACTCTAGAAAACAAACAATTTTATCAGCAATGTAGATATATAAACAAAACATACTCGTTGTTGTAGCCGGTGCAGTTATAGTGGTGGCAACTGCGTTAACGATTTGTTCCCCTGCAGCCTTGATGGCAGGAGCAGCTGAAGAAGTAATAGTTGTGGCTGCTGTTGTAGCTGCACCAAAAACTTTACCAGAGTGTCTCAAAGTATGTTTTCGAATGACTCCTGAAGACGAGAGGTTACAGCTTTTTTAATTTAAAATAAATAAAGCAGAATTTGAAATACTTCAATATGTACAATCAAGGTAGATTGTATTTATTATTTATCCACTGATGAATATAGGTATTTTTTAAGAAACAACTACAGGAGATCTGAATACAAGGTGCTCGTGCACCGGCGAATATGCTTTGCCCTCCTTAACAGGCACGGTGATCTTTACAAACTCACTAATTGCACGAGAACATTATCATCCTTTCGAAACGATATTATAATAGGAGTGCGATGCAATTTCAACTGTGTCGACCTGATTTCGATACATTGTTAACAATAGAGCCATCTCATCTACACTTATATGTATTGCCCTGAACTAGTAAATACTTTCTAATATTTTATTCTTGAAACTTACTTCCAAGCACGCCCTCGCCGGGAATTCCTTGAGGATTTCTCACATGGAAATCAGTAATTTCCTTAAGAGATTCCAATACCAAAGTACGTATCCAGACACAAATATTAGTCGCCACGACATGCATCAATCCAAATCTAGCAATAACTTTGAATCGGTGAATATTCAACTATAACAAAAAAAGCACATGATAAATAGATTCGAATATTATAAAGAAAAGCACAAACGTAATAACTTACCCTTGAATTCATAAATATAAAGTACATCTGCATGAATGTGAACACCATTTGAAGCACAGGATTGACGCCTTTCAAAATTAAATAACAGGGAGAGTCGAGTGGCAATTCAAAGAACGTGCCAAACTCCAGCCCATTATATATCATTGTGCCGAGACCAAATGCTAAAAAGTAGAATTATATTATATTTTAACTTGCACTTTCAGTAGCTGCTACACTGAACAAAGTTGGCCAAGCGGCCATTATTGTTATTATGATCTCATTTCAAATATTACGAACTGCGTACCTAAAAAATTAGGAAATGAAATCTCCAACTGCTTAGTGGTTTAAATCTACAACTTTAGGTTATAAGTCTGATGTCTGTAAAGTCAACGACTAGTTATACAAATAAGTATAGGGGTATTAAATTACTCACCAATAGCGCCAATTCTCAAGAAGAAACTGCCATGGCTATGATCATTTTGTGAAGTTTTCCTCCGACGGTTGGGTCTAGCAACAGGTCCAGCTTCCAGTTCCACCACGTCTTGTTGCTGCCAAAAAAGCATGCTAATGTGAGTTCTATATTTGTTCCCATTAAAAAAATTGAGGAAAACCATTACACAATTACCCAGAACTTTTATCTTCTTCATTTACCAAGTATCCTTTAATCGTCATACGATATTGATAAACTTAATACGATCATTGAATTGATTAATACAGGGTAAGTACAAATAGTTTCAAAATGTTAACGATCGTGCGAAGGTATTTACTCCAACAAGGGTCTCAGAAATATTTGGCATTTTAATGTCAGGATTTTGAAATTTTTGTTACGCAAAAAGTTCCGCGTGTGATCTCTAGAAGCAATTTTTTACAGCATCACTAAAAGCATCTAAATGATTCGATGAGCACGATCTACAACAGCACATCCAAAGCTATGTAGTATGAACTGAACAAGCAGGATCAGACTATAACCTCACCTGCTCGGAGGCATATAATTGCGCCATTTGCATTTGTAATTGTTGTTGTCGGACTTTATCACGCATCTTACGGGGATACACCTCCTGCCCAAATGATACGGAAAAAAACAAATAGTAGGCAGCATAAACAAAAAAGGGGATCATGCGCCAGACACGTCCTAGAAGCACTAACAATAGTGTCTCAGAGAAAGCATTTCAAAAATATATGCTAGTGCTAAAGTAAACGTAAAAATCACATTAATAAAATTAACGGTGAACAAATTGTGTTAACACAAAGTAACGAAAACAAAACCGTCTGTATGATATTATAAACAAATGTTATGGATGTGCTGATGAAAGAAATTACAATGATTTATTCCAATAGCTTACCTGAAATTGGCTCTGTTTCTTGTTCTCTTTTGTTGCTTTTTCTTTGTCGGAGCTTTCCTTATCTTTGTCTTTGGACTTGCCATCTTTCTTATCTTTCTTTCCATCCCTGTCCTTGTTTTTTCCTTCTTTATCTTTGGTCTTCTTTTCTTTCTCTTTCTTCTGCTTTTTTTCCTTTGGAGGGGGCTTGGGTTTAGGAGGGCTGCCACTGCAGCATGCACTTTCTGTATATTTTTAAATTATTTATCACACAAATAGCTAAATGGAACTTTTATGGGTTAAGTGTTTATTCTAATCTATTACTGACCTTGAAGAAGAAAGCAGAAGACGTACAACAGGAAGAGTATGCTCATTCCATACAGGTAAGTAAAGAAGCCTTCGTAGTAATAGAGCGGCAAGTTGTGTGTGATGACATCGCTTATGACGTAAGCGACGCACACTACCACGAGAAGCTTTGCGTAGATGAAACTCGAAATGATAAATAATGATGTTCTGCAAAAAAAAAAACAAAGTTACTGAACAAAATAAAGGATGCTCGACTGATTTCATAAAGTATCTTTCATTTCCATTTAAATACAGGAGTAGATGAGTGGAGGCTGATAATAGTTGTAATAGGCGTGTTAAATGATTCAAAGTACCTTCGTATGGCACCTGTGCGGCAGGTGGGTACTGTGTGTATGGTTAAGTGAATGGTATTTATAAAGCTCCTTTACATACAAGTGCATTGAAGACTGCCAAGCCTTTTATAGGCTTCGCAGTTTTTAATAGTTTCAACAGCCTTTCACCTGACGAGTGGAATGAAAGCTTTTTCATTTTTCACCTCTTTTAAGTGATATGATGGAAAAATGACAACAATAAAATATAGATAATTCCGTGTCAACTTCTTACTTTCGTAATTCAAAATATATAATATGATTTCAGTACTTTGTTTTGTCATTAATATAATATAATAAATTCCGAGTCATGTGTTCATCAGTATTACCAAAAGCAATTACTTTTTCGTTGTTTTCCGTATCCCAGTTATTATCTAAATTCTAGACATCTGAAAATATCAGACTCCCTTAGAATCCATTTAATTGTTATACAGGACAAGATGTCCTCCTCCTCACTTCCCCACAATTAGGCCACCGAAAAATCACAAACCACATAAATTGCTATAGCTTAGTTATCATATGCTGCGGTATTATGTGAGTGAGGGGTACCTCTCTCACCATGTGATTAAAATGTAGCAATGTAAAATTATTAATCAAGTATATAACAATTTATATACCTTTGTATATAGTAAACAATAAAGAAAATATATGAATAGCATTATTCGTCATCCGTCGAGTAATTAACAAATCCTTAAGCCACATTAGTTTGGGTTGAGTTTCTATGTTAGTAAAACGTAAAAAATCTTCGCAGCGAAACCTCATGTTTGACATAAGTCTTATTTTTCGTTTCCATGAGGCCACGGCTGTAGAACAGGTCACGGACGAAAAGTGTGAAAGACGTGAGAACTGAGAGTAGGTCTGTGTTCTTGATAAACTAAGTGCCACCTCGTTTAGCATAGAACTCGCTGTAACGCTCTTACTGTTGTTTCGTTAATTAAATTATGCGTTTGGAAAGATTATCCTAAAAGATATGGATGTGTACGTTTTTGCAGACCGAGCTGCTATGCCTCTAAAATCGATCGTTATCTATACTAATATTATAAATAGATAATAAATAATTAGAATCCTACATTATATCTTGCGAACACTTTGATACTTTTGAAAACTTTTATAATATAACCAAATGTGTGAAAAAAATCCTTATAAGTCATTGAACTAGCTGTACCGACAGATGTTGTTCCGAAGCCGGGACGGGTTGTCAATGTAAAATAAAACATTATCATTAAGTCGTAGATATATATTATGTTAATTAAAATATATAATATTTTAAGTTAAGCCTATAATATTTTAAGTTCAGTTCTACAAAGATACATTAGCCCGGGAGGTCAGCCCGGAAAAAAGCATGGATTATGACCTGATAGGTAAGTCCAGAGTGACATGTTACCGCGCTCACGTCGCTTACAATTTTTTACAATTTTACAATTCTTGAACACCATCCACTACATAATATTACAAGTAATTGTTCGAATAAAATTAACTCGATGAAACTAATTTTAGTAGTTTCATGCTGCATTGGGCCGGCACGAATCACTCGCATTACACCGCCCTCAAGTGACTACTAGGCTGTCGCTGTATTCAGTCGCTTTGTGAGCAGTCGGTACCCCATTGGATGGGAGGAGGGCATACACATAGACAGGGGAGGATTTCTCATTACAATTATGTGAACTTATATGAGCATCGGGTCTTCAAAAGCCTCGGGCTGCTCCAAACCTGCTTTTTATATAGTATTTTAATTTATAGTAGCAAACCAGCAGTCGGCGCATTTTGATTACCGACACCCATACACATTGTTGTCATGAAGATGCCCTCCCTTCCTCCTCCCCTCCGACGGGCCTGATACCATGAAAAATAAAAAAAAACACACACACATTTACACAGATCTCCTAGTCTCGTCGCCTGATAAGCACTCATAGATATCCGATGAAACTGAATTGGCCCCAGCATTATTCCACGTCCGAAAAAAATTACCTAACTTAAATATATTTCATTCCATTTAGACCATGACTTAGGTCTCTTCACACAAATTCTCTCACACCTTGTCAATTACATACCAAACATCTTAATCCCTATAATGTTAAGACGGATCTCATTGATACAGTTTAGTCTAGTTTGTCCGCTAATCGGCGCTACCAGGAAAGCTCGAGAACAGACATATATAGATACGGTGCGCCTTGTAAAAATGATAGCCCCATTCAACGTTCCTACTTACCCTGCCTTATAAAAGAAAGATACGGGCCCATTGTGTCCGCGACGGTTTAATCTGCGCAGTAGCCGAGGCTTTTGTGAGATGTTGG
>JAFELO010000370.1:735474-801058 GCA_017140195.1 Eumaeus atala | reverse complement strand
TTTCCCCCAAGGTAACCTGCATCTTCCACCCCCACAAACGCACCTTCAGTTGCGTGCAAATTAGTTCTCAGCGAATACTCTGCGTAAAAAGTGTTGTAAGTGAGTGCGCGGCAATTCTATTTTATATTTTTTTACAATAGAGCAACATCATAACAAACAAAATGTCCGTATATTGTGTTCAAAAGTCTAAGGAAACTTTCCAGTTAGTCAACGGAGTACAACGTGGGCATTGTCCGACTTCAGTGATGGTTTGGTGTTAGCTGTGAAGGAGTGAATGAGCAATATCTTTACGAGAAAGGTATCGAAAGTATATCTAGATACCATTCTTGAGAAGGTGGTTAAGTCCCTAAATAACACCATGTTCTTGGTTATAACCACGTACGGTCATCTCAGCAAGACTCGGCGCCGGGTCACAAAGCTCGCGGTCCACGCAGTCTTGGGTGGAAGCGAACGTCTCGGACTTTATCAGTGCTTAAAACTGTCGCCTAGTCCCGATCATAATCTGCTGGATTATAATCTATGGTCAGATTTAGTGAACACAACTCGCTCTAAGCGCCATGATAATTTGGAGACCCTAAAACAATCCACACGATTGGCACCGAAGCATTTCCCCATGAAAAGAGTGCGCACTTAGATGTGAAGAGATTGTTTTGCAGCCACTACACAATGGAGACCACTTCGGATAAGCTTTTTTTATAATTACTAATGGTTTTATATTTGTGTATTAAACTGACACTCTGTAAAAGTAATAAATTTTATTTATTTTTTCCATGGTTACAATACTTATGGTAAGACTAGGTATATCTAGTACACAGCAATAAGTCAATGTCCCTTCTAGTCTACCCGTAGATTGTTTTCCAATTATGTTAACACTCGCCCAACACTCACTCGCGCATCGAATCTACTAGGACCGATTGAGGCTTTCAATGAATGACAATCACGCTGATGAATACTTTAAACCATTTGGTCACATGAAAGAGCGCGATTAGTGATGTGATACGTTATACGTTAGAGTCATCGCGCGAACCAACAGGCGCCTCATTGTGCAATATTGGTACAAATGATCCAATCCAAGCATTTTGTATTACACGCTAGGCTACATCCTTAACACATTTTGGACATGATTTAGTGTAGGAACAGACAGACAAACATTCTAGAAATGTTATAAATACGAAAACTTACACCTATGCACTTGTAATCCTTTAATGCCAAAGCTGTTAAAAAGATTGGGAAGTAACTTGGTACGGACATTACAATATTTAAAACTATGAGATGTATTGTAAGCAGTTAATAACGGAGCCCTAACCTATGTGAGGAGCTGTAACTTTTGTGAGAAGGTGTGACCTCTGTGAGAAGTTGATAGAGCGTAATAATTCAGTATCTTCAAATTGCTACATTGCAGCTGAAGCGGTATGGCATGGTCAGCCTCCAGGAGATCATATTCAAAACCAGGGTGATGTGAAAGCTATAAAAGCGTAAGAGTTATGTGACTCATTGTGGATTGCCACTGCGTTGCTCTGCTTCAATGTACGGACTTTAAAGCAGGGCAACGCATACACCCATACGGATGTTTGGTCCTTGCTGTCACCGATCATTGAAAAACTGCAAGGCCCCATTCATGGGTATTAGAGATGAGGCTTCACTCCATTATATAGAAAGTAAAACATCAATACAGTGTAAAAAATCACAAGTACTTTTACAATGTATTCTGGCCTATACCACGTAGCAGCAATGACGATTATTCTGCTCCAAATCATTTTTATAATTATCTAGAGAAGCGACCGGGTTATGTTAGCCCGGCCTGTGTTACGAGCCGTTTCTATTAAAATGCCTTCAAGATCTATAAATAACAGTCCATGGAGCAAATTCGTAGGAATTTCAGAGCTGTTCTTTGTAAAAGCTAGCAGTTTTTCAGTTGCTGGCTCAATGACAATAAAGAAAGAAGTTCTACTGTGAAGCGGCATACGTAGATATCCTTATTTGATTGTTCAATATCTGGCCAGGATTGAAATGTCTACCTTGGGCCTTGTTGTAACTTGGTCATTAGAATCTAGACCTAAAATATATGAGTTTCTGACCTTTAAATTAGGTGCAATAATAAACACTCTACTTTGTCGTGGCGGTGAGGCTCAGTAGTCTGGGATGAACCCAGGCGGAGCCAATTGTACCGAGGTGACTGCACTCTCTCACACATCTCTTATAAGAAGATGGAGCTAGAGAGCAGTATAGGGGTATACTGCTGCCTCCTACAGGAAAAAGGGACAGAAGGCATGAGGAGAAGGCGCTTTTGCGCATGGGGCAAGGGGTGAGGATGGAGACCACGCCCCATTGCACTGTCCCAAAGTTGGCGGGGTTGTCATATCGACGGCACCACCAACACTTCTGTGTAGGGGGCGTCGGTCCTTAGGGGGCCGTTGAGGTGCACTGATGATTTGTCCTTCCGGAGCACCTCACCGAAGAGGCGGCACTGAAAGCACTTGCGGTGGTTTTTAAGGGTATTAGTCACTATTATGTGCCGCAAGCCCAACATATCCCTGGGTAGGGCCAGGGATATGGAATGCGTTTCCCCGAGATAAAAAAATGGTGCCATAATAACAAACATTTTTCAACATTAGGGGTGACAACAACCATAAAGAGATGGAATCTCCACTAACTTTGAAGGATATTTGATTCTAAATGTATTTAATTACAGATTACTAGTAATTCATTATTAAAAATATTAAGACTTATATACTGAGTATTGTTTTGTTTACCCTATCTCTGCTTGCAACTGCATAATTTCGCAGTAATTTTTTTGTCTCTACTTTGGGTTGTTTTCTTTTGAATCTTTGATATATTACTCTAAAAACTCTAAAAGTAGGTAACCCAATATACTGTTTAACTTTCATTATATATTTTATTTTTATTTTGTGGAGTATGAAATTTATTTTTTATTTTAATTAGTTTACTTTACATAAAAACTTAATATTTAATTATTAATTGTAGGTAGCTATTAAATTAAGAATTTCACAACAATTTAAAATTCAAAAAAGTATTCCCGGCTTAGGACACCTCCTGGACTCCCCAATTTACTCGTTAAAGTCCAATTATCGTAAAAGCACTAGCAGCAGTTTGGATCATTTTTAATATAATAGCCTCGAAAAGCATCCTTGTACACAAATTAGTTATAATTAAATTCTTGACACAGAATATTTGAGATCCTGGTACAGTCATACAAAATGAAATATGAATATCACATAAATAGTTAACGCTTATGTCATCAGATTAATTAAATATTTATGGCGTAACTCTGGCGACTGGTGTTCATTAATGTTGCATTGTTATTATTTCGTTTGTGAAGTTACATAGCTAACGTGTAGTCGACAAACTCTAATTAATTTAAGTAACATTCATCAAGACATACAAGTCATTGCATACGAACGCTTACAGCGTTTTTAAACCACAAATCGTTATCAAAAATTTTATTTGAAAATTTGGATTTTACAATTTTGTTAAGCGTCAATATCCTGCCACCAGTTCAATCTTCTGCACACTTCGGGGAATTATCCAAAGAGACAAATGTATCGGAACTGATTAGTCGAAATAAACGTATTACAATTTATGTTAAAATAATATTTTTCCGCTTTTTGGAAAATTTTTCAATCCACTAATTCAAATGTCTTGGACTAATAACGGTTTTAATTGTCTGTTTCTTAGTGAAGAAAAATAACGAATTTAATTGACCTTCAGGCGAATGCAAGAGAAATCTTGTAACGCATTGAAAGGGGTTGGACGTGATTGTTGTAAAATGGAATGACGACTTTAGGACGACAGCAGGCATTTATGGATATTGTCCAATGGTGTGGCAAAAAATATGACGAAATATTGATAAGCATATACAATGTTTTTGTAGATCTATAATGCATATTCATCTGAATTGGCAGTGTTTTTGCGACAGTTCCTAATAGGCTTGTCATTTTCAGATATTTTGATCGAATATTATTATGATTAAACTCATTTAGCATAACTATAACTAATCATCTGAACATCATTTATGTACAAAAATTCAATCAGGACATTGATTTGTTTATTTAAACAAATAAAAACTGATAAAAATTATTGAGCTTTCCATTTATTTATATTATCACTATTAGCGCAGATGAACAAATCTCAAAGTATATGAAAATGCAATATTTTTGGTGGTTTTTATTTTATTTTAGCTAATTTATTATTTAATCAAGTCCAAACACGATTTCATTTTTACTTAAACGGATGCTTGTAAAGTTATTTGGTGGAGCAATTGTTTTTCTCTCTATTATACAGTATAGAGAGGCCAACGAGCAACCGGAGCCTTTTCACGGCTATCGACGCCCAAATACATCCTTATTAACATTGTCATGCAAGTGCCTTTCCTTCTTCCCTCTAATGGTTTACCGGCTACACACAAATGGAAAGGACTCGATAAATCAAACTATTTGTTACAAAAATATTCAGTAGTTCGTTTAATCAGCGATTTCAAACAAACAAACTATTCAGCTTTATTATATATTGATTGTGAGGCGTACTTACCGCTTTTGTGTCTGGGTCAACACAGCACTTTCTTAGAAATTAAAAACAATCGGAGATTTACAAACCTTTACAAGAATCGTCTTTTGTTTGATAATTGTTTTTATCTCTCTTTTAGTAAGAGGAATTCCCATTGCATTGCAGCAGAATCGGGCCGGCACGACCGAGTTGAGAGGCATCGGTTGGAATTAGCGCTCACCGACTTCAAAGTGATGGATACGCTATCACGTTTTTGAGTAGCCAGTGGCCCATCGGGGACAGGGTATTGGGGACAGACACGATAGCAATGCATTGCATAAACTGTGCGAATGCGAATTAGCGTCAGTTACTGTTAAAATGTTGATATTATTGAGGCTGTTTTATTTTTAATTAATCCTGAGATATATTGAAAGGATAAACTTAATGATTTTACAAGCGCCGAGCGCTTTTCGACCTAATCTCGCAGACCTAGAGCTTCATTTCCTTAACCCAGGACATGGCCTTTAAATGTAGGTGAATAGGAACCATTTAATCGATTGTCCAGCCATGCAGTGGAAGTGCTTTTATTGCCGCTTCCTCTCCTTTATTTATTTTTAAATTGTCTATTGCGGCTTTTTGTATGACTCTTTCTTTGTCCCCTATGGTTTAATAGGTCAATTGATGGTGGACACACGGTCTATTTTTGGGTAATAAATAATACTTACACGTACGTTTGAGTACAAATTTTACTAACTTCAAAAGATAAAATTAAATTTTATAACCTCTGGCGCAGATGAATCAATCAATCAATCAATTAACTATGTATTTGCTATAAAAGTGGTACAATGGGTGTTGGGTTGGGCTACAGTATGTTGTTATTACCCCACCATGGTTCAAGCCTTGTCGTGGCGGTGGGGCTTAGTAACCTGGGGTGAACCCAGGCAAAGACAATTGAATCGAGGGGGATCTTCTTACCCCTCTGTAAGAAGAGGGTGCTTAAGGATCAGGAGGAGAAATCCCTCTCGGTTCCCCTCTTATAAGAAGAGGGGACCGAAGAGCAACAGGAGGTGGAGCTTTTGCGCATGGGTCAAGGGGCGAGGATGGGAACCTCACCCCATTGCACTATCCCAAAGTGGGTGGGGTTGTCCTCTAGTGCTGGGCAACCCTATCTGTGGAGGTGGAGCTGGCCCCTTAGGGGGCTAACTTTCCGTCGAGGTGCCGTGATGATTGTTCCGAACACCTCACCAAGGGCGGCACTGATGGCACTCGCGGTGGTTTTTGTGGGTATTCAGCACTATCATGTGCCGCGAGTCCCACACACCACTGGACCCCACCCAGGGTCGGCGCGTAATTGCGTATCCCCGCGTCAATAAAAAAATATGTTTTTAATAACACTTTTAACTAACAGTGAACAAATATTTTAATCTATAAAATTAGGATATAAGGCACATTCATATTTTCATAGCATTAACAGACTAGCTCTGATACAATTTTCTAAAGCATTTAAACATATTCAAGACATAATTAAATAGCAATAATAAATAAGAGATGTGCAAATTAAATAATTTAAAGTTATGTGCATTATTGTCAATTAATAATAAATTGTATATGATTTATAAATCAAGTATGACATTACCTTAACACATAATAATTTAAAATTCAGTATTTAAACTTGGTGTTATGTCCTGTACCAGTCGGTCAGGAATTCTTTTCTTTTTTGCTTAAATGTCGCGTGCCTCTTTAAAATTGCTATATTGCATTTTAACAAAATCTACCAACTCATAAATGTAAGGATATGGTAGAGACATGATACCCGATTTTTTTTTAAAGTTGCTGCATGACTCATACGGTGGCTTACCACAGATTGCTCTAATGCACTTTTTTGTGCTGAAAAGCCTCATTGATAGTCTAGGTAACCGGTAGTACAGAGTCCCGCTATGTACCAATAAGTTTTTCAAACTTACGTACACTGTCTGAGCGCTCTTACGCAAGTCTCTTACTCTTTAACGAAAACACCGCAAGGGAACCTGGATACGTATATAAGGAATATAAGTATCCCGCGCTTTTTTTATAATTTAAACTTTTTACGGGTCTGGATCACCCCTCGTTCCCACCACTAGTTCTCCACCTTCATATATTCAAAATTGTGGTTGCCGCAACAATTTTAAATATATGAATGTGCCCCCAATACTTATTTATTCATAGTTTAGTTATAGTTGCGCTATGGCAAACGCACAATCAGAGTGTTTTTGTTATTACCGACGTACATATGACCAGGACACTGAGACATCTTATCCTGTATGTGGTTAGGCACTCTCAATATCCTCCGTCCGCCTTCACGGAATTGCCACTTCTTTCAATGGGCCACTTTGTAATCCACACCTCACACAAAAGGCTACATCACACATGTCACTTTGTAGCAGCATCATTCGGGCCCAATCCAGCTGTAATGTAGCAATGACACAAGCACTCACCAGAAAGAGATTCAGGTGCCTTAAAGATTTTCCTCTTATCTGGTACCCATTCCTTGCGATGTTTCTTTCTTGTGATTGGTTATGAGTATCTAAGCAAACTAGACAAATGCGCAAATTAGAGCCAGCAAACACCTGCGAGACCTCTGGTGTGGCAGATGTCTATGGGTGTCGGTGATCACTTACTATGCCCAACTGCTCGGTTACCTCCAAATATCATACAAAATAAAAGAATACAATTTTTAAACTTGCTGATAAGTGCTTAATACTAGAATTTACGTCTTCATCTTATTACTGCTTAGATCTCATATAGAAATGTCAAGACGGCCGGGGCTTCGATATTTGCATTTGCATTCATAACGAAGTAATTAGCTATTGCTTAGAAATTGTCATCCTTAACTTGCAAGTTACTACACAAATGTTACAATGCAGTGGCTGGGTCGAAGGTCGCCGGAGCAGACTCACCGACGATAATACTGGCGTCTTGAGCCCCCTTAAGGGACCAGAGTTATCGTCTAGCCAGGCTAACCAGATGCAAGGCAATTTGGGTCTGCCGTCAGCCCTTACTAGGATCGTAATTCGGCAGGATGCCCAAGCCCAGTGATAAGTCTTAAAAGGGTTTTCACTCGTGAATATAAAAACCACAAACATTGGATTGTTTGTGTTATCGTATGTTGTAGGACCTTACTAGGGTTTAGCCGTGGCATCGATCGCGTTCCCCCGTAATAAAAAAATATGCCATACGCCATTTATAATAATTTTAAGTTTCATGCTAATTATAGGTTCAGTTTTGACATGAAAGCGTAACAAACAAACTTTACAGTATAACTAACATTTTAATATCATTAGTGTACTCTAACATCACATTTGTGTTCGAATACGATTAATTTCAGTAGTAAAAACGCTGGCTTAACTTTAATGTAGAACAACTTTTCCTACTTTGACAAATAATAAACAAACGAAAACACCTAATTGGCTACTTGACTGTTAAGAGTTTCAAAGTTGCAGGAAATAATCAATGTAACATTTAAATGTTTAATATTTGAGTATTTTTAAAGGAAATATTCTTTAGGCATGTTTGACCTTGGGATTTAGCTGGTCCCCACCATGGTTCAAGCCTTGTCGCGGCGGTGAGGCTGAGTAGCTTGGGGTGATTCGAGACACCTTGGGCGGAGCCAATTGAACCGTGGAGGTGGCGGCTCTTTGTACCCTATAAGAAGAGGGGTACACAGCTCCAAGAGGCAGGAGGAGGAGCCGCTCTTTGTACTTCTCTTGTAAGAAGAAGGGACAAAGGATAAAAAGGTGGTGGCGCCTTTGCGCAAGGGGCGGGGGGCGAGAGTGGGAACCTCATCCCCTTGCACTGTCCCAAAAGTCCGTGGGTTGTCCTGTGGTGCGGGGCAACCCCATCTGTGGAAGTGGCGTCGGTCCCTTCGGGGCGGACTAGCCGTCGAGATGCCCTGATGATTTGTTGTGGCACCTCACCAAAGGTGGCACGGATGGCACTTTGTGGATATTCGGCACTATAATGTGCCGCGAGCCCCACACACCACTGGACCCCTCAGGGCCAGTGAAGGCGCGTAAATGCATTTCCTCGCGTCAACAAATAAAAGGGAGTAAACTGGTGTATGCATGACGAGAGCGTTACGAAAACGAGGCCAACGGAAGTCAAGAGCGAGATGTATGCTAGTGACGATAGATACGTTTCATATATTACTGTAGGGGCAAGAAAGAGAGGTACAATCACACATTTTCTTCTCTCTTCTTCTCTTAGCTAATGAATGAAATAAAGTTAAATTACTATTAAGTTTTATTTCATTTGTGTGGTCTAAAGCACACTTCATTTTTTTTAAAAGTAAACACGAGATTGTTTAAGCCCGGATCAGCCCGCGATCACTTTCGTCCTTAATCGACATTATTATCATCAACACAGTGACGGATGCTCAGAAAGAACTTGAAATACCTTAGTTTTCGCAACACCTCCACTAAAACACTACGATGGTATACCGGCGATTTGATCACCGATCTATATCCTCCATTTCGATTTCCACGCTACACAGTAAATAGGGCACAGAAAGCGCAGAGTACTCACTTAGCATTCTTCGGCTTGGTGTCCGGCTGGCAGCAGACGCGATAGCTCTGCAGCTCGATGGGCGTAAGGGCGTCCGTCTCCTCCGCCGGCGGCTCATCGTCGACGAGCGGCGCGCGCGCCGGCGAAGTGTGGGACCCGTACCCGTCGGAATTCAGCTGGAAACATAAAACACCATACATAACAGTATAAATGGCATTGAGGGAAAAAATATTTTAGTGACTACCGACTTCCGCACGGTTATGGTTAATAGTAGAATTGTGGCTTTTAATATTATGTATCACCATCAGTACCTACAATTGCAATAAATAAATTCCAACTTTTTTGCGCGTTTTTCTCTTTCACCCCATCCTACTAATGGGCGCCTGGTTACTCACAAACCGCACGAAACACGATACTATAGCTATTAGTATCATGTGAATGAGAAATACCTCTTTGTGTAGTAGGCAGGTGTAGGACTATATTGGTTAATAGAGAATAGTGCGTTACAATGCATTATACTATCGTCTATCTAATCATGCATGACGCAATGTGCTGTGAGAAATTAACAAAAAAAGGAAGAAAGACAGTAAACCACATTTGCTTTCTCTTCCAACTTAAGCGTCCCTTCTCTATCTATATTGTGTATAAAGGTGTATGTCAACATAGCGCACTGGCAAAAGCAGATTTGTGTCTTCTGCTGCCATTTTGAATCAATGGTAGAATAGTGTTATGAGCAACTTCACTAAATACATATTTGAACATATTGTACGTAGATAGACATATTCTGCCATGTAAACAAACGTCTCCGCTGTGGAGGTTAAATTTATCCCAAGTAACGTATCTCATAATTACCAACTGCAGCCTAAAAGGCAACTAATTAATATAAATTCATAATCTATAACCTTTAAGATGGTCAGTAAGAGCCACTGATCTGAAATGTGTACACTAAGTATGGATGGCCGATAACTATAAAAAAGAAAACTACTAAAATATGGCTTATGACCCGAAGATACAATTTCCACTGCCTATACCCAAAGAACTAAATTGAAGAAATATTCAAGCATCAAGATATTTTAGTTGTTTTGGAAATAATGGTAGCGCTAACGTCTGTTCAAACGGTGCCAGCGGCGGTACGTCAGCAGACCATTAGGTTTATGTCAACCATCACAGAGCAAATACAGAGCATAATTATGATATAGGTATCAGGTTTTCGTATTTAAAACAGCTAAAGGCGTAAGAGAGAACCGCGTGTAGTATGGACGTTTTACAACAAGTAGGTTAAGTACTAAATTATATGTCAAATTCACTTACTCATTCGCATGTGTAAAGAGAGCCTTGTGCTGGACGGGTAAATACTTTACTGCGTACGGAAATATAACTTTATTATTTATAATTATTTTATATTGAAAAAACGTGCTTCTTCCCGTGACTTTGTAAACGTGTAATTATATATGTATGCTGCTCTTTCAGGCACGAACTATTGGACGGATTTGAATGAAATTTGGCAGAGATGTATATTACTAACGTTCCGCCCCGGCTTCGTTCGTGAATAACAATCGAATTATTATACACTAAAACTACCCTCGGCAATCGCGGCATAAGTATAACTGTATTGCAATACCTTCGGTTTATAATTAAAATTTCAAAAAGATTTCTATGAATGCAATAAATTTCGGTTTGTAGATGTCGCGTGATTTGCGTACAAATACACAGAGAGAAAGAATATTAGTGGTTCAATATTTTATATTTAACTTAATATGTATATTCTCCTCTATATATTATTTATAGCAGAAATATATTTTTAGATTTATTTGTATAACATGACAGCACAAGGATTTTGACACATTCGTTCATGGCGGTGATTCTGTCTCATTCCACAAGAAAATCTAAAGAAACGCGCTGAAATCCGTTAAATAGTTACAACAATTCGCGTAAATATACGAAAACAATATACTCTATGATTTTGTAGTGTTATATGATAGTAGTACTACTAGTTAGTTGGACCTAAAGCGCTGTGTATAAGTATCGCAGTTATTAGTCGGAATAAAATATATTTTTAATTCGGACATTACACATTACACGTGTGAATTATGAGAATGAAAATAGGGGGAGGAAAAGGGAGGCAACGCATCAGCATCGTAATTACTCTGATGTCCACGGGCGTCGGTAGTCATGGAAGGACTCCGATTGCTCTTTTGTCTCCGTATATTATAAAAAAATCTAGAAATTACGGAGATTAGTCCGGACAATGATCGCGACAAGAGTTCTTTCTATGCATTGTTTGTTACGAGAAGCCAGAGTAAATATTATATTTTTTTCACTGGCTTTTCTACGCGTTTAGACCAATTTTCGACATACATAAAACCATTAATGCTATTCAAAACAAAATATTAATATTTCCGAAAATAGGAAGACCATAGAACATAGTTTTCGAAATGAACTAACAAACCATTTCAGCAGAAACGCCGACATGAATTTTAACTACAGACGGAATTATTGGAAAATAGTTATTCTGTCGGAATGCAATCGATTGTATCTGATCGGCAAGTTAGCGTTTTGTTGTTCTCGGCCGCGTCAGACGTAATGATGAATTGTTCAATAATTCCACGTATTGGAAATTAGCATGTCAATTATAACAGATTGTACATATTTAAAAACAAACATTTTGTAAGAGATAGTGCCAATTGCGTTTAATTGGCACGACCGAAGACGTACATCTCGATCATTAATACTGGCTACAAGCAATAGTCAAGTTGATACATTCCGTCATCTAGTTGTTTTTTCACCTATCAACCCCATCTATATCCCTACACTCCACAAACAATTATTCTTAACTTAACGATGGTGGAGACCTGCACGTCTGCCACTGCAGTGCCACTCGTTCGTCTCGTGTATGTAGGAAGTACATCATACACGCCCTCTTTATCTCAACAATTCATAGGTAACTCTTATACCTATGGTGGGGACCTGCGCGTTTTGCTGCGGGTTGGGTAGCAACCGCAGTTCTGTGTCTCCTATAATCGCTACACTATCCACTCCTTTATCTCGTGAATATAGGTAGAAGCGTGTATCATATACGCACTCTATATAACTGTACACTCTAAAAACAAGTAATACCTTGATGATGGTCAAAATCTGCATGTCTTGCAGTGGCCTGGATTACACATTCTACAAATCCCTGTCCCCTATCCTCTCCACGCTGTAGACAGTGCGTGCGTCCTACATCCGCTCCTTCGTCTCCTGTATGTAGTACTGGTGTACAACCCTATTGATTCTCCACTATACATACGGAAGTCTTACCTTGACGATGGTGGGGACCTGCGCGTCTTGCGGCGGCTCAGGTAGCGGCCGCAGTTCCTTCTCTCCTATCCTCTCCACACTGTCCACTGGTGCGCCCAGCAGCCGCTCCTTCATCTCGTGGATGTAGGGGCAACGCTGCATCGCGATGTAGAACTCGCGGACGCGCACCTGTAACGTAAAGTCTTCACTTAGAAAATTGTTCATGATAAGATTTATTAGGAGGTTACACATTTGAATAGATAAATCGGTATTTTCATATCGAAAGTTTCTGAAAGAACCGTTTAGAGAAGACTCCGACTTGCACATCGCCGATATTATTGTTATTAGTTTCGAAAAACAAAACATTTTTACAGTTGAACTCCACTCCAAACACAATTTTCTTCGCGCGGTAAAGGATGGCACGTGTCTGTTTTGGCCACAAAAGGCGACTGTCTGCGAACTTGAGCGACACATGAATCCTGATGTCCCGACGTGCAACTGACACTTGAGATAATGTTAACTAGCTTCACCCGCGACTCCCGTCTGCGCCGTGTCGTGAAACGTATTTTCTTCACAAAAAAGAATTAACTGTATGTTTCTTAAGAACAAGTTCGAGTTATGAAAAAGTACTAGAGTATAATCATGCGAAACAGTAACGTTACGCCGAGCGTAATCATATTATACAACCAAGTCCTCAAAACCTGTATATCTGTATGTGATAGATTATTCAAAATCCTCTGAACATAAGTAACATCACGAGATTTTCCATAGATTGGAGTAATTCCCGAAGAAGGTAAGAATACGGACGCTATTATTCACGGGCAAATCCAAGGTGGAACGCTAGTACACGAATATGTGCATTAGCTGCATCGTTCGTATTGCATAGTTTAGCTAAATAATTCTAGGTAATTGGGTGTTGACAACTTCCTCAATGGCTGCAAGTGAAACCAACGCGAGGTTTAATTTACTTCACAGATGCTGACCCTTGGCTAGAGATGCTTCGGAGCTCCACCAGGCCCTTGCGACTTATAGTAAGGACTATACTATCATCATCAACATTGCTACTGAATTGGCCTGACACGACGGCGCTGTAAACTGCTATGCCGTCGTCTTTTGTGTAGTTTTGGGCTGCCCGTTGCCCGTTGGAGTGAGGGAAGGGGACCACATATCTGTATAACGATTTTCGGCATTGCCTCCAACTGAACTTTTGTCCTTTAAACTATAAATAAATATCTGTGAAATTTAAATATATATTTTTATAATACAGAGTACCGATGGCCGTAGACATCATTATTGTCATGCAGATAAGTTGCTCTCCTTTCCTCCTGCACTCGAATGGGCCTCCGGATACTCACAAGCCATACGAAACGCGACAGCACAGGTGTCTTTACGGTACTGTTATGTGAGCGAGAAGAGTCGCCCCGGTCGTGTCAGCCCACTTCGTCTGCAATAGAACATAGCACTACCTTTTACTAAATCAAGCTGGATCGTGATTTTTCTACAATCTTGAACTAGAAATATAATCGAATATGACTATTAATAATAGCGAATGCCAGCAGCAGTCAGCACGCTAGCGGTGTTAGGATTAGATCTAATTGTTGCGTATACGGGGATTCATGCCTTAACCCACATGTAGGCGGATGGACTTGTCCCGGTATTTTCTAGCCGCGCACGTTTCTCTACACAAAAACGCGCCTACTCTTTACGCGCACTAAATAATATCAATCATTTACTAAAAAGATAATAATATAAATAATAATTAGGAATATCATATAAAAGGATAGCTAAAGGCCTATAAGGTTGCATAACTATGCTAACAAAATATGAACATTTCTGTTCATATTTTCACAGAAATCATAGTTTTGTTTCAAATTTTCATTTATTAATCCAATTTGAAATTGTTGCTCTAAATTAATGAGCTTTTAAAATTGAACACTTTTTAAACGTGGTATGGAATACTGTTCTAATTATGAAAATTTTATTCGGCCAGTTACGGTTTCTGCTAATTTTGTTATTTGGTCAAGTTTCATTAGTCCATTACCAAGGTTTGGCAAGAATTATCGGCTTGTCTGGATCAAATCATAGGTGTTTCTGGGTATTCCAATTGCTAAATAATTTAGTAAGATATTTGGGAGAATGACATTCCCATTTTTGAAGTGTCGTATTAAATTGCCGCCCCATCTGAAAGGGAGGATGAATAAATAATAAATTACTACAATATGTCCAGCATAGTACGAGGTAGATATGGGTATCTAATAAACCAAATGTGCTATGGTCTCACCATAGCCGACATTTGGTAATGGACCCTAATAACACTAGTCGTAAAGATACAAACCAGGATCTCGATCTCTGGGTGAAGTAGATTTTGGCCAGTTTGGAGTATCAGGGTGATGACCCTGTTAGAGCCCATTAGAAATATCCAATGTCCGACTATCCGATGACTATCGACGCTCGTGGACATTCGCATGATTGTTACGCAGATTCACTGCTCTCCCAATCCCCCCCCCNNNNATGGGCCAAAACCGCACGAAACGCGAATGCGACGCTGCCACTTCAGGGCCGGTATCAAGTGAGCGAGAGGTATTTAACCGGACGAGCCGACCAAATTCCGTTGCATAGGAGGATGTAGTGTCATGAACCATGCATGGTACTACCTCTTCCTAAAATAATGTTTACTAATAATGTGACTATTTTTATGACGTGTTCTATTTCTAAACTATCATTGAATTATATTTTTGGTACATCAAACATTGGCATTGGCGCCAACATTAAAAAAAGAATGATTTGTGATCATTCAATTAAATCGAACGAACACTTAAAAGCTTTTATTTTTATATTGTCCAGCAAAATATGTCTCACTTTGTTTTTTATACACAAATGCTATTTCTTTTTGTTATAAGAATAAACTAATTTAGACACATAAAATAGTTATGACAGCAGGATCAGTAGTTTTGGTTAGAATGAGTAACAGATATGCAATCCTTCACAAGTGTTTAAGTATGCACATACAGATACATCTGTAATCTTCTTCTGTATAAATAAAAATGAAACCCCCCAAATATATGTAAGCTTATAACTTTAAAATCACTATGATAATAATTTTATTTCTGTGTTCGTTATGGCAGGGCCTAGGACTATATTAAATAGGGTTGAAAAATATCAATTTACATACTGACGTTCTTGTTTGAAATGACCGATAAACACGTAACGTAATAACGTCATCATGGCAACAATTCGGCAGTTATGACAGATCAATGTCTTTCGGGGAGCCGGCTTATAATAAAATAGCAATACGCCCCGCCCCGGCTACGCCCGTGAATAAATAATGATACACTAAAATCTTCTTTTTTTAAAAGATAGATATGTTCGAACTATTTATATATAGAGTAGAGACAAAGCATCGCTGTGGGAGGACTCTTTGACACGTTTTAGATTATATCTGCAAAAATGAATGTCTACTTTAGTGCCTATTTGATGTTTGTTATTGTAGAAGAAGTATATGAGCTTCTCGATCACCAAGCGTAACACAAAGTGCCGACCAAAATGACCACATCGTATGTTTGACCCCCTCCCAAAAAAAAAGTAGTCATCCTGGAATATTAAAATCTTGTATAATAAAATTTTCGTGTCACAATGTTAGTTACCTTACGAGCCCTTAACGATTTTTGCCAAATTTTATCTTCATATAATGTCTGATAATCGGGTTCATCTATTTCAATATCCGTAAGTGATAAGGTCTGTTCACCCAACCCTGCAAAACAACTTTTGCCGGGTCAACTAGTAAGTAATAATATTATTTTTAATATAACACACTTGACCGTTTTATTCAAACAAATATAACTGAAACATAAAACGTTCCACTGTTAACCCTAGGTCTCTACTTACAATAACGAAAAGAGACAGGCAAGTACTTCAACACGCACGCTGGCAATTGTTTCACCGCCGCAATTAGAATTAAAAAAAAAAACTAAACATTTTCATCGCCATTTAGGTTATAATTTGAAAAAAGAGTTAAAGCGTTTATTTATGCATTAATGCGCATGTTAGCAGCGCAATGGCAATGCGTGCTTGTGGAAATCGATTCTAGAATGAGGTCATTAGGTCATCGAGCTAGAGCACCAGGAAACCAAATACTGACGAATTATCTATGTGAGATCAATCGTGACGTTGTCATATGATCCATTGCAATACTGTTGATGTAAGACGTGTAGACCAGCTTTATATTTGATGCCACAGCGCCGACAATCTGGCACTTGCGCAACTTTTTATAGCCTGAACATTTAACATTTTATAGCTCACTAAAATAAACATGAACGTAATATTCATTGAGATGTATTATGGATTATAATTCTGAAGTGTCCGTCAATCAATCGTCATTCTCAGAGGGAGGATCGCGGGATGCTGTTGGACAAGGGCTTCCGACACTGACTGTCCTCACGGGTGAGCTGTTTGAATCCAGCCGCAAATAAAGTTTTTTGTTGAAGAGGTTAGTTAATTTTTTTATAGTATAGGGGGACAAATGAGAAATTGGAGCCTTTCAACGGCTACCGACGCCCGTGAACGCCGTTGCGTTGCTCTCCTTTTCACCTCCGCAATGGGCCACCGGCTACAATTATATATATTCCGGCCACAACATTTCATCTATTAATTATGACAATACATAATGTTTGCTATTGAAATAATTATATACCTATTTAGTATTTCGTGTTGTGCTCAATTAAGTTTACGCTGTATTTCCTGGATGGAAAATGCGAGATGTGCCATCTACTGGTGACCACTGCATGAGGATTGAACATCCACAGGACCATCGGCCTGCTGTAGTGACTGGCGAGAATATCCGAATATGTGAGGTCTGATGTGGTGTCGGCTCTACACAATTGAACGCTACTTGGCAAAGAGATAACGCTTCCAAAATATAAAATTTATTATTAATAAAAAAAAAACATAAGATAAAAATTAAAATAAAAAAAACAAAAACAAACGCAAGTTTTCGAGAGATCATCTCGAAGACAATCAATAAAAAGTAATCAAATAATGCCTAATATATTCTTTACTTAATATAAAATACCTCTTAGTCGGTTCCTTAACTTTCACTTCCTATATGAGCCCAATTCATCACAAAGCAACTGATTTATCCACTCAATTCTATGATGATGACACACAGGCCTACAATGGAAAGAAAGCAGAATGGCATTGGTGTCGGCATGCGATGGTAAAATTTAAACAATTACTTTCATCGACTGAGCATTCTCAGTATTCAACGGCACACATGCTTCAAGAGTTTTTACCTGTCACAGTTCTTGTGTGTAGAAAACCGGCCAAGTACGAGTCAGGAGAGCGTGTTAGGAACGGGGTTCCGTACTGACGGTACGAAGAAAAAGTACCGTCTCTTACATAAGTTGCGTGTCACTCACGGCGTTCGTCCGAAATTCACTCATTCACATGAGAAAAAAAGTAGCCGACGTAGTCCATAAAATAAGTAAGCTGAAGTGTGCAGGCCACATTGTTTGCACAACTGACAACCACTGGGTAAGAAAGGTTTTGGACCGGCGGCCTATCGGCGGAAAGTGCATGTTGGATGGCCTCCCACCCGAAGGACTTATGACGCTAGAATAAAACTTGTCTGCCGATGTATGATGCCAACAGTATGACTATCAGATGACGATGTTAATGGATGCTTATGGCAAACTTCGTAACACATCTTCAGTACAATAAAACGATCAACGATTGGCAAGTAGCACGAAGTTCAGGAATGTTTGACATGGGGGTGATATTTTTATGTTATGGGATAAACGAGCAATCGGAGTTTTTTACGATCACTGATGGCAATGATCACCCGCACAATTACTATGTTGCCCTCCTTTCCTCCTCCCCTCGAAGGGCCACCGGCTACACAAATCGCACGAAACGCGGTACCGAAGATGGCACTTCACGGCGGTGTAATGTCAATCGTATATATTATTTTCTTAACAGTTGTTGAAATTGGCAAATAACATCCCCCAGTGCACTGTGGATGTGTTCACGTTGTCTTAAGTAGCAATAAAATACTGCAACCTTTTTACATTATATTAATAGCACACGCGTTATCACACAATGGTGGGTATGATGCAATGACAATAATAATATAGACCTAGCCAAATTTTGGTTACAGCGACTGTCTCTATTGAGATGAGCATTCCGCGCAGGACATATATGTTTTTGTGCAAACTCTACCTTCTTTTCCGATTGGATGGCAATCCGACACGACCGGACGGAAATCATTAGCATGCTCTCCGAGGCACTGGGATATCCACGAGATAGCACCGCCAATTTTCTTATCTCGAGCTGGTAGCTGGAGCTGGTATAATAAATTGACAAAAAAAACACGTTTTTTGCATTTTGTTTTCGTCTACCAGGGCTTGGAATCCGGGCTGTCTGTGACTGAATATGATCACCACTAGACTGCGAAGCGGTACAAAGACAACAAATCAAGGGCCAAATAGTCAATGACAATAACACATTATTTCCTTCATTCGTGTGCTTAGCATAAGTTGTGTGTGTCATAGATGGCGCGCCGCCAGATTCCCCCAGTTATGATGCACTGTGTAACAGTAGTTAATAATTAAGGTGCCACAACATAACAAAAGCGTGTGACGACCTACATTTAGGCTAAAAATAGACGCCTCCCATAATAGATTACGTCGAGTAATCGAGCATAATAAATTTGCTAATGTCAGAAAATAAGGGTGAGAAAACATTAAATTTAGAATAAGTGTGTGGTTAGCGTGTATTTTCTATGAAACTTTTTTAAAGGGGCAGGGAAAGTTATGAGTTTGCGTCAGCGACATGCGCCAGCAACATGCTGTTTCCTGTGTTACGCAGCGTACGGTACCTCGTAGCAGCTAAGTGGCGCTGCAAGTGTTTACTACTAAATACAGGTCATTGTTACTTGATAGTATTAAGCTTTCACTATTATCAGTAGTTTATATGACTACATGTTTTTCTTTTTTAAATCAAAATCGCAAGACAGGATATATGTTTAACTATTATCCGTGCGGAGGGGCGTCGGTGCCAAGCACCACATGGCTTTGATTTCTCGTCATTAAAGAAATGTCTTACTTTCGCAATTATTATATTGGTAAGAAACTTAAATTTTGTATTAACAGAATGAGCTATAACGTTAAGTGTAGTGAATGTGCCCCGGGCTCAACAGGTGCCTCAGTTAACAAGCCTCGGAACGCATAAGACTCTGTGTTTGCTTAAAAGTTCAAGCCTTACCTCATAAAATATTAATATCGAAATCCATATCCATTGTAATTGATGATGATCTCGTATTAATGAGGTTCTGGGATTGTTTGAAGGATAGACTATTTAAGGTCTATAGAAAAGAAATTTACAAAGTCATAATCAAGAGCTTAACGGTTCTATAATTTTGTACCTACAATAATAATCATTGGAATTAAAATCATTTATAGTTGTAAGAAAGCTACCGAAATACGATTCAAATATAGTACAACAACTCATTTTCACACCAGTTACCTGAACGCAGATGCTAGTCGGTCCATACACACACTATTTGCCGTTTTAAAGATTTAATTGCGTGGAACACTAAAGTAGAACGCGCAGAAGAACTTTTCACACTAGATATCCAGGCTAAGGCTATCTGTCGAGCGCTGCTACTCGACGTTTAACTACCAACTAAAACCTTTTTGATGACCACACCAGGCTGTAGACGCCGGTGAGCAGTCCCCTAAGTCTATGATGTCATTCTATCTCGACCCATTTCCAATGTTCGCTCTAAAATATAAATGATGATTTCTAACAGGATAGTCAAATGTATATAACAAAGACAACGTGATGTTTGGCTCGGAACTTTCTGGCTAACCCATTGAGGGGCTAGCGTGAAGATATATTGTATAAAATATTAAAAGTCTAAAATACAATCTAAGTTAAAATACTAATATATAGTCTAACTTAAAAGACATTTAGAGATTTATTGTTAGTAAAAATTCTAAGACATATATTTACGAGATAGTCCTTTCACGGCCTAGACTATTTAGACTTTGAGATATTTTTTGGGTAAGTTTTAATAGATGAATAAGCTAGACTTCCTCTAAACATGCGTCTGTGAGTAAATAAAAGGAATTCCACAATACAAAAAGTACTCTCAACGATAAGACAGACGCATTGTTGCGTTAAGGTATGATACGTAAAATGTTATCGAAATTTAAAAGGAATTCCTTTGTGATTCCACACAAAAAATTTTTTTAATGAACGAAACATTTAAAATATTCCATAGAAACGCGTATACCTTTTCTTTACCCCTTTTTTATAACTGGCTCGGCCCAGCACACTTACCCACCGCAGATAATCCTGTGTATCTAGGCTCGATCCCAGAGCCCGAAATAAACTCTACTTTGAAATCAAAAAATCACAAATATGGTAGACCTACAATGTAACAGGTCCGCTCTTTTCTCTCTTTTAAAAAAGTGAAACTTTGTATGCTAAATTTTAATTAGAAGCATGCGCGTTATACGCAGGATATAACATCCATAGCCTGGATCTAATATAAACCCACTTCCGCTGACATAAAATTACTAAGAACTAATCTAGATTTCTTCAATCTAGACTACTCTAGCATGGCGATATCTTAAATGCTAAACCCCTTGAGGTTGTAAACATACATGTTGTGTAAAGATATTAGCAGGCTTGGAATTCAAAAGGAGACCGAGAGTAGATGTGGAAACTGCTCCTTATCGTTGTCGACGGGCGGGACTACGTAGAAGAGGATATGAAAGTCTCCTACTTGCTTTCTTACTCTGACTAGGGATGCGTGTAGCGCTCATTCCATTGCACGATCCCAACGTTGGTTGAAGTCGTCAGAGTATCGAGTCGGATGACTTTCTGCTAGCTGTAGGCTATTCTATGTTACGTAATAAGGGCCCATCCTTTCGCCGCGGTAGCCCTGTTCCCAACAGAACTGTAACCTCTTCCTCCTTAAATTGAGTGAGAGTGTAAGGTTTTAGTGGTATAGGATTCTTCCACTAGGGAGTTCAGAATCCCCACACATGTCGACAACCCACCCAGCGTGTGCCAATGCGGTATAAAACTTACCACCTTATACAAAAAATGGGTTAGGAATCATTGATTTACAAAAATGTTATTTCAGCATCTAAAAACTATCCGGAGAAAATATGAGCACAATGTAAAATTGTCTACAATAAAAACAACTCAAAACTATGCTCTTTAGATGGACTTTGCATAAAAATATGTATATGTACTATCAAACGCTTTAGAATGACAGTACAACATGAAATCCTGTATATTGTATTCTTATAAATAATGCTTAGAACACATGGAGCCATTCACAAATCCAATCAACAACCATTCTAAAACAGGCTTACATATAAAAGTAATCTATTTCTACACCAAAGGAGCGTATAGTACATGAGAGAAGAAAATTAGGTCGACCGTAAAGCAAAGGTATTAACGCATTGTGTACTGTGTACGCGGTGGGCTCGTTCGCATCCGCCTGTTGAGCGACTGTCAACAAGTAGGCACATCAACTGAATTACTGAAATACCAACGTGGTTTCCTGTAACATGATTTATGAACATCGTCACCATCATTGTAGTCAGCTATATCATGTTCAGATCAGTGTATTTTTGATGATAAGCTATTTGTTTAATCCAGATTAGCCAGATAGGGAGAGAAGGAGAGGGGGGGGGGGGTTGGCAGTGATCATTGTAGAATTACATTCGCTCAAAAATTATCAATCGCGCAATTTGGAGAATAATAATCATGAGCTTAACTTTCATAAGACAAATGTTGAGGTTTTACTCTAAATTTCTTGTAACAAAAGGAATGATGACCTATTACTTCATCACTCCAACTTTCAGGCAATGCAGCATCACAATATTCGTGTTTATAATGCCTTCGAGCAGATAAAAAGTCTTACTAGAAATCGACATATCTCAGTTATTTTTTTTTTATTTCTTCTCTTTTTTCTCAAAAATTAGAGTTTACAGCACCTAAGTTACACAAAAAACGCTCCATTATTATTTTGTAGGAGACACAGCACAGTAGGGTACAAATTATTTTTCGAAAGACGAGTAAAATACGAGGTTGACTAAATACAACTTTACGTGTTTATGATCGACACCAGTATGGGCACGTACTGAACGCCCAGTCCATAGTAAAAAATTATGTGCACATGCGTTTGTGAGCAAGAATAGTAAGTGTGCCTCAGCTCCAATAGCAAAATGAACGGAATAATATTATTTTTCATCTCAGGAATTTTGACTGTGTAACTGGCGGACTGGAATAGCGTACCATATATTTTGTAGGACAATGTGTAATAATGTGGTAAGCCATATAAATGTTAGCTGAACAATAAAAAAGTCAGCTGGTTAGTAATTATTTTTCACGAGCTTATTTATGATACATCTTGGAATGAGGGGACTCTCTGATAAAACCTTATATTTTGTAGAACAAATATTTTTTACATTAATTAGAATTATGTGGATAATTAACAACATAATAATAATAATATATAAAATTTAATATTGGGCGCCATTACTCACGAAAAATCGGCTTGATAGTAATAAATGATGAAAAGTATTCCAGGGTTCCTGTACCATGACATTTCACGACCGGTTGGCGCAGTGGTAACATGCTCGGGTAACGCGTGCGATGTTGCAACGGAGGTCGTGGTACAAATCCCCAAAAAATCTTAACTAACATTTCTTAAAATTATATAAATATTGAATTAATTAAAAATATATTACCATTGTATAGTAACCCTTTGCCTACAGGTTATTATTATTATTATCATTATAACGTTTCTTTATCTTAAAAAATAAACGGTATTTTCTATGAGCATCCAACGTAAGTTTCTTTTCTCTATGGGCTACCTGTATTTTCTGCTTCTTTCTTATTTTATTCAAGACTAACCGACCCGTGCCCACTTTGAACGTTAATTCGCGAAGAATAAACGGTTTCCTATGGATAAAACTTACATGCCTAAAACCACGTGATAGTAATAAAATATAGCCTTTGTATGAGTGTATATTTACGTATAAACTAGTCGTTTAGCTTTCTTTTAGTATGAGAATTTTTATGGTTGGATCAGCTTTTCACTTCGAACAAAGTTAGTTACATTATTTACCTCTTTATAATATTACAACGACCCACCCCAGCTTCGCCCGTGAAAAACAAGAACAATTATAACAAAAACCTTCATTGGGAATCATTCTATTCATAAATGGTAACCGCATGGAAATCCATTCGGTAGATTTTGAGAAAATTCACATGTAGACAGACAGCTGTAGGAGATTTTATTTAATATACAGATCCTAGATAATTTATTTTAATTACACGTCTATTTCTATTATTATATTCTGTGTGAATTCTTATTTGGATATATCACTAACAGACCCCAGCCTGTTTAAACAAAACTGTTTAACTCATAGATTCGGTTCATAAAATTTCAAACGGAATAATGTCTAACGTTTACACGGGAAAAGGCTTTTTGTGTATGCTTCAAAGAATTCATTTTAGGATCTGTTTATGGCGTCGCTTTTATCTAGCTTATAAAAAGTCCTTTTCAAATCCTCCCGCCGGATTTATAGTTCATTTTAATTAGTAAGCAGAGTTCCGACGGAAATAGAATTAGTGCGCTCCAAATCATACGTCTGGTAAATGTACTTCAGTCTACTTGTTGCAACAAAATCATAAAGTCGTTTTCGGTGGTCCATAGGAAGGGAAGAGGGAAGAAGGGCAACAAATACAACAGTTGTCTGTGGGCGTTGGTAGACATAAGAAGTTTGTCAGCCCTGTATTTGCAGGGCCTTAAGGCATCTTCGCGATTGTGAGCCTCTGTACCGCCTGAGCGAGCGCAGAGGCTTCTTAAATTCTGCTTCCTTGGCTAATGGCCATTGGGAAAGCAAGGCGTCGAAACGAAAAAAAAAATTGTAGCTGAGATTCCCGACGATATCATGAGAGAAATATTTCCCCGGGCATGGGTTATACGCTAACCCGATTTGGGTATCGCAGCTTGCTCGATAATGATTGTGTTGATGTCTACGAGTGTAGATATTTTTTGTTACCATTGAGTGATACGAAAGCTCCCATCCCGTCATGAAAATTAACACTAACAATCTGCAGAAATATCCATCCCGTCATGAAAATTATTTCAGGAACAGAAAGCTAATCTTTTCAAGAGGTATAAGGCTAGGCAATATTTTACTATGATTGAAAAATCATCGCCTAAACACGTGGGCGAGTGTCTCAAACATTTTAGGAGAGGCTGAATAGGATGAGGTAATGCAATGCATGATGACACTACATCCTGCTATGCAACGTAATTGAGCCAGCACGACCGGGGAAGTAACTCTCGCTCAATTGATACCCGCGTAAAGTGACAACGTTGCTATCGCGTTTCGTGCGGTTTGTGAGTGCCGATGGCCCGTTGGGGCGAGAGGATAACGCATATGCGTAACAATCATGCGAATGACCATGGGCGTCGTAGCCATCTAAAGGCTCCAATTTCTCGTTTATTCTACTAAAGTTTATGCCCCCTTATGCTATTAAATGAAATCCGCACTATTCATTCAATTACACCTGCGAATGCGACGCTGATATTAGCTACGCTATAATTGCCGCTAATCAGCGAAATATCTATAAAATGACGGAACGGCATCTCAAGAGTTATCTCAGGGAGAGTTGTGCCGCCTGTTAGACGCTTAAAGACATTATAAGTAGATTTACATAATAAGTAATAGAATAGATGCCGTCAAAAAATACTATCACTATGTAATAGATAATAATTTACTATTTATTTCGATGTTTTTATAGTCAGACTTTTATTTATAGAGAATTAGCCATCTGCCCCAGATTCACACATGAATAATATTCCGTGCCATGTCCGTGAATAAAAAGAAAGTACATGAAAACCTTTCACGGGATTCGCTCTATCTATGAGTCAAAACTGCATAAAAATCCGTTGTGGTGGATTTTGGGAAAATTGATGACATACAGACAAACAGCTTTTGAGGTCTTTGATTTATAATAAGTATAAATTTTAATTGATAATTTCTAATGGATTTTGTAGGTCAGGCTGTGATTGGCCGGTGCCCAACAGAATGGATGAGGTGAAGGAGGACAACATCTTTATAAAATTAATTTATAATATTAAAAGTATTCAAATTTAAAATTATAATCAGAATAGAAGAAACATTTGAATATATATTTATAAAAAACCATATCATTTATATATAAATATACAGTAGATTTATATACTTCATAGACAACTGACAGAAGCATAAGACAGGATCGTAAAATTACCGACATCCAATTTTCCGCGAAACTGACCAAACAAAACCGTAATTGGAACAAGATCTTTTGGTAATTAGATTTCCACATCAACAGCGGGTCTCGGGCGACTAACGCATAACAATTTGTATATGGCTGAGTACTTATTTTCCACATATTAATCAGTGCTTACGCTCGGACAGGCACATCGATCTTAACCAGGCAGTTCTTGTTAACAATTTATAACCTGTTAAACTATCAACAAAAGGGAGACGCTTGTTTTGTTAAGTGTGAGTTCTCAAGATCATCAGTTGTAACTTGTCACTAATACATAAAACGATGCTAGAAAAATCGTGTGTTGGCATGATTAATAATTGTCATCTTAATCAGCAGAATGATTAACTCAAAACTATTACCCATTTAGTTAAACAAATAAGAATAAGGTATAGTAAAGTAGACACATGCAGTCTTTTTTTTCCGCATGATGTAAGGAGATGTGCTGAAGTGTCCCGGACACTTTCTTCTACCTCATAAGCTTGTTGACAATTTTCAATGAAGCTTTCAGTAAAATGAGTATTACTGATTGGCAATAGTTCTGAAACAGGCGGGTTGTCAAAAAATCCTTTCAATTACCTCTGAGTAATAATTGAGAGATATGACAAAAATTTATTGATTTTTAAATTCCCTTAATAAAATTTTAGCCTCGTAAACATTACACCTTACAATGACAAGAAATTCAATTTGTCGGCCGTCGGGATACCTAGTTGTCGATAGTTCCAGCAGCTTAATAAGGATCAACTAGACATTTTTCCACCTTTTGGTTATATATCGAAGTTTTCATAAAGATCAGAACGTTTTAAAACTGTTATGTTCATCACACATAATCAATGATTCTAATGGTAAAGTAATGTTTCAAATGCGTCCCGTAATCTCGGAGCCAAATCAACGCAAACAAAAAAACAGTTCAATGTTCCCTTTTTAAAATATTATTATAGTTCAATATTAATCATTATCTATGCCAATACTTTTATATGTGTTTTGGTCATTAATGTCATGAATTTAACGAATTTAAAATCTTTGTTACAATTGGCGACACCATTGTATGAACAGTTTGAACTGTATTCACAAAAATGTTATCCCGAAATGTTCTCAATACGCGAATAAAAGGTGTTAGACCAATCTTTCCCGACTCCTTTTCCTGTTTACTCGCTCCCAATACGTCCAGATGTTTTAGGTTTATTCGATTGTATTTTTGGACGTGTGGAAATCAACCATTTGCAGTCGAAATGGCGACCCACTGTTTGTCACTTTGAATATTTAGCGTAGGTTTTATTCTCAAATATTGTACGAAAGAAATAATACAGGGTAGTATTAGTTGCCAAAAATATACAACATTACTTAGTGATACCATATTTCCTAGAATACGGGCCTGCGTTTTTTATCGATATTAAATAAAGGCTTCACACCCTTTCGACGATTCAGATGTAGATATTGATTTAATTTATGAGATATTTAATTATTATTGTAACGAAACACTTTATAGGTAATATGTTTGAATTGAATTTACTATCATTTGAACTTTGTATTTTGTTTTGTTTTTTATGGTTGGTTCTCTCCCGAATAATCGTATGTACATCTATGCGTCCATATTACGGCCAAGGATATTAAGGTGGGTTTTAAGATCAAGCCATTTATGATAGATCCGTTCGTTTCGATGTCGCGTCGTTTCGTTTCTGCAAAGACAAAGATTAATTATAAGGTACGCACCCTTGCTTAATGTGCAAGTGTTCCGTTTTTAATTAATCCTTATGATTGACTTAGCCAACGTTGTGTACTTTTTATAACAATAAATGGCAAACGATCAAGACGATTTGATTTTATTTAAGCAGTAGTAGCATGCTGCATTGCATCAAGGTTCGGCCGGCACTGTCGGGAAGGTACATCTCGCTCACTTGATACCGCCGTATAGTAATAGCTTCAGTGATACGTTTTGTGCATCTTTGGGTAGCTGGTGGCTTATTGGAGGGGAGGAGAAAAGAGATTTAGTAATCATGCGGATGTTTATGGGCGTCGGTAGTCATGAATCGAACCCGACCACACGTTTGTCCCACTATGATATATTTCGTTACCAACATCCACAGATATCTTCACAATCATGAAATATGTAAAACTCATCCTGTACCCCACACCTCTACCACTGATCTATCTGGACTTTCTCAAACAAGACGTCAGCTATCACATCACACCGTTTTGTATTGCCCTATGACCTATGCCCGATTCGGCTGAATTACAACAATGTACTTATTACCTATTACATAAACTATGCATTAATTACATATTTAAATGTAAAGAGCACTTACCCCTGTAACAATGTACAACACGCGACACGTGACACTACACTATCATTGTGTCCACAACTGTTACACGCAAACTCAGTATTGTAGCAGGCAAATGGCTTTTATATTATGCGGCCTGAATATTTTTAGAAATTACAAAAAAGGCTCATAAATATTAGGGTTGTTCGTATCGTATCTTTTGAATGAGATTTGACTCGATGAATTGACCTATATGTTGTATGATGTTTTGTCCTACTTTGCAATATTTTGCACAACCAGCTGGTAGCCTATTTATATCTGTCCTATTTTTTATATCTTGTTATATATTAGTTTTAATTTCGCTTCGCTGGTTAGACCGTGTGAAAAGAGTTTCAAGTGTAAGGTTAACAAAATAGACATGCAATGCGAATGTGGAAGGATGTAGGTACCGTGGAGGACCAATACTGACATATCACGATCAGATTGATCGGGTACTGTCTGAA
The DNA here is from genome assembly GCA_017140195.1 of Eumaeus atala. Taxonomy (NCBI): domain Eukaryota; kingdom Metazoa; phylum Arthropoda; class Insecta; order Lepidoptera; family Lycaenidae; genus Eumaeus; species Eumaeus atala. Next base: position 772,629 of record JAFELO010000370.1, on the reverse strand, counting down.
GGTGGTGTCAAGAGTCCTCGCAACCTGTATCGTTACTCTCTTTATACGGACGTATGAAGAGAGTAATGAATGTGGAGGGGGCAAGGCATGTAAGGATCGTGATATGTGGTCAGTTCTCTGCCTACCCCACCAGGGAACAGATGTGAAGATGTGATGTTTGTGTTATTTGTTTTTATTGAAAACAAGGTTTACTTTTTTTGACGCGATAACTTGGAAATTTTCAGAACCAATTCGGCTGCAATGCAGCATGACACTTACTCGAAATTACTAACCCAGCCGCGATCGCTTTAGGCGACATACTTTAGTGTAAACAGTGCTAATGGGGCACGTAAGTTATAATGTGTTATAATTGACACAAGATGTGCTAAGTGTTCCTAACAAAATGTCATAATGTTTGAACTAAAAAGTGTAAGATACTAATTGTTATGATACAGACTTAGGTATGACTATGATAATCTTTTGTACGTATATCTATCTATTTATCCAAGAAATCAATTGAAATAGAAAGAAATCACTATTTAGATCAAGAGAATAGAGAAATTAAAGATATCAACCGGCATTCTAAACTGTGATCGAACTTTAAATGCTAAAATTTTAAGATTATGGGCCATTGATTTACAAATATACTCTACGGGCCTATTCTACTGGTCTAATCATTATCAGCCCTTCTGGTCTCATCAATGAACGCCAAGACGACTGCTCTCCTGTTACTCGCATCCATCCCTGACGGGCTACTGCACGGAAAACGTCATCCCACCTGGTGAACGGTTGACCAACACTTCGTTTTCCTAAACGCGACCTCCACTCCAGAACCTACCTACCTATCTGCCATCTGTTCTTCTGAGTGTGTGACCAGCCCATTGCCACTTCATCCAGCCGATACTTTTGTTCTCAGATTAGCCTCATGACTACGTTGTGAATTCTGTCGGACAGAAGAACACCCAACATAGCACGTTCAATAGCCCGTAGAGCTACCGCAAAAAGTCCTAAATTAAGAGCCCGTGTCTCGGCCCCATAGTTCATCACGGTTACAGCGCATCGGTTGAAAACTTTCGTCTTCAAGCTCTGCGGTGTATTTGGAGAAACTATAAATTAAGTATTACCTATCTCAGGTGACGGCTCCGGTGGCAGTTATTCTCTAGCATTGTGACTATAATTTAAAAAAGAAGACGCATTCATTCCTTAACACTCCGATAATTCCTTTGCCCTTTTTCACATATCAACGATCGTGTAAATTTTATACATCAAATGTATCACCATTTTGGGAATTCTATGTGGGCGGTGTTCACGTAATACTATCCAAGGAACATTATGGGGACAGACAACTCAATGTGTTTCCGAAGCTTTACAATAGAACCGAATGTGTTTGATACAGCTTCAACCTAGTTAGACACCACCTACATAGGTGTGTGGAAGATTCGTTTGTTACACAACTGCTATTGTGACTACATATTTCACGAGATGAGTAATAGAAAGACTGCCTTATCAGAAGGTTTGCTGTTTTTATTGGCTTCCGACTAACTACCGAAAAGAGAATTATATATATATATATATATATATATATATATATATATTATAGCAGTTGCGAATGGGAATACGTGACCGTGACTTATGGCGCTCTATGGGGGCGGCCTACATCCAGCAGTGGACGGCTTCTGGATGATGGTGATGATGATGATGACAGATGAAGTTTTTTGGAAAATGATGAGTGGTCTCTTCAATCAAGCTTGCTGCTCTACCTGTCATAATTAAATTGGGAGAGCAGCAGGAATGATATCTGGTTCTGATAATTTTTGGAGCAGTTGTCAACGATTCTTAGCTGGAGAAGTGAATTGGCTACTGGGGTATCTCCATGGAGATTCAATATTATTATTAACCAGTATAGCTGAGGGTGCATTGCTTACTAAGTAAATCGGTGGCACAGAAATTAAGTGACGTAAATGATGTATGCAGTAAAAAAGTTTATAAATTGTCAAAATTTATATTAAAGGAGAGCTTTTCGATTGGTTTATATATCTTAATATTAATATAATAACGTTGTCCACGGCGGCCATGTCTATCGAGACTGGCCAATTGCACTGGACACATTATAGTGTACAATTGTGTGCGCAGACACAAGTGCACTCCCAGTTCCCTCAATCTCCTATTTCGATGGTACGACAATCCAAGCAGACCGGTGAGAAATCTGGTGTGGGACTGACGCCTTAACGTCCACTCTGAGGCACGGGAGTGTCTCAACTTCACGAATTCGGACTGTTATTAGAAATTGAAAAGTCTCATTAACACGACTGTGGCTGATCACGGTTACCGCTAGACCATCAGGCAGTCGACATCTGTATAGATACCATAACAACGAAAGCAATTCAATATTAATTGTATCTGGGTCACCTCGTACCTAATTTATGATCGTCCGACAACTAAGCGCGAAACCTTAAGAATTTTCGTATGTAGCAGTCGAATTCTCAAGTCACCTTAAAAGTATTCTTCGTTGTTTTTATGCTTAAAACATTTTTCTACTATCTAACATTGGGGTGAAATTCTCAAAATTGTGGGCAACAATTTCCCAAGACGGTTCACGAAATACATTTTTATTGAAATACATGATATAATTACATGCAATGTGTTATGTAAAATAAAGGCTGTCTATATAGCCATACTTGTTATAAAATAAGGTATTGTAACTTGAAATATATGCCAACATGATAAGGTATAATTGTATAACCGTCTAAATAAATAAATAATTTATATAAATAATGATTTATTAAATGAATAATAACTAAGACCTGTAAATAAATTATTGATTTAGGAATTTCGAAAATCAATGATTCGAATGAAGTAGATTGATTGCTTTTGCCAACAAAATACTTTTTTTTGACGCCGAAAAACGCATTTACGCGCCATCACCAGCTCTGGGTGGGATTCGGTCTATCCGGTATGGGTCTCGCGGCAAATTATAGTGCAGATTACCCACTAGAACCAACGCGATGGGCATCAGTGTCGCCATTTGTGAGGTGCCCCGGAACTACGAATCATCAGGTCAACTCGACGCCTAGTCATTCCCGTTAAGAGCAAACGCCACCTCCACAGAGACGCCACCATAGGCGAACACCGCCAACTTTGGGACAGTGTTCGTAGGAGGGTATGGGGTATTCCCAGCCTCGCCCTTGCCCCGAGCGCAAAAGCGTGTCCTCCACTTGCTTTGTGTAAGAGAAAACTACAAAAAGCAGTCCCCTCAGTTCAATTAGCTTGACTCAAGGTGTCAAGGGAGCCATGGGAGCAATAACTCTTGTCTTCCTATAGTATGTGTGACTATTGTGGTAACCTCATCAACTCGCTATCCGGCAAAGTCATGACTCGGATATAAGTTATTGCACAATAAATCTTCAAATTAATGTCATGGTAAGTTCATGTTTACTTTTATAGCAAAATACAATTGACAATAAAAGATGTCAGCCTTGAACGCATAAAACGCAATAAGACCATGAGCAGTCGTAGCAGATTTATGGTACAGTGCCCCAGCTATTAAACTGTAGGTATAAAATCCTTAGAGGTTTAGTGGTTAGCGATTAGGACTTCCATTCCGGTGGTCCAGGAACGAACCCCGCCATTTACCAATTTTCAAGCTTTAGTACATCCTCTGAGTGATCTTACGGTGGCGGAAAACATCGTATGGAAACCCAGATTCGTACCCCGGTCGTACCGGCCCAATTCCGTCACAATGCAGCATGGCACTACCTCAAACTGCTGAGAGACCTCCCCTTTCCAGATGTCGCCGGCTACACTCTACATAATCGGTGTTATCGCGCTCAATATAATAAAGATTATAATCGTTATTATTAGAAATAATTATTTCTACTGACTACTGATAATGCAATTTTGTCATCTAAAGGGTTCTTCGTGGGGTGGGAGCGAACGTGTTGCGAAGGGTATCAAGCTTTTCTTGAGTAAAGTTTTTAAAAACGAATTACTCAGTCTTCAAGTATACGTCTCACGCTATCCGGCTTAACGACCTTATAGGATGACATAATAAAGTCAGACTTTGCAAGAACGGAGGTGTTACAAATGTATGTAACGCTTACGTGTTTCAATGTTTAATTGCAGACGAGTTTTACAAGCAGTCAGACAATGCGCGGTAATATCTATCGACTGTATTTACGTCAAACAAGGAGATGAGAATGTATTGCCATCGCATATCTTTACATGATTGTAATAAAATTAATTCTTCCGTTTGAAATTATATAGGAATAATCCTACGCTTTATATCATCATCATCATTATCAGCGCTAATCGGTCCATGATGAACATAGTCTTCTTTCAATGAACGCCAAGAAGACCGATCTCCTGCTACAAGCATCCATCCCAGGCCAGCACTGCACGAAGATCGTCTTCTCAGCTGGTGAACGGTCGACCAACTCTTAGTTTTTGTAAACGGGGCCTCCACTCCGGAACCTTAGTGGGCCATCTACCATCTGATCTTCTGAGTGTGTAACCAGCCCATTGCCACTGCAGCGGGCATATTCTTCGCGTGATATCGGAAACTTTAGTTCTCTGCCTTATGACTTCGTGACGAATTCTACCAGGGAAAGAAACACCCAACATGGCACGTTCAATAGCCCGCTGAACTACCGCAAACTCGAGGACCAAACCTAAATTATAGACTTTATGTGTTCTACAATAATTTCTGATACTACGTAGCACAATAACATAGGTGATCTAATCTGCAACATGTGTTGATGGACATCTAAATAATCTTTATTCATTCAAGTATTCTTTTTTCTATGTTACATCTGTCTTATATTTTTACGTACCTCTAACTATGCAATAATGAAATATTTTACAAAGCAATAATTGTCCTAAATAGAGTTTTATTTTAATCTGTTCGATTCTAATATCTTATAAGTTATCCTACTCTATTGTTGATATGTTGCGTGTTATTGACATGATATCGTCTTGTGAATTGATAGTCTAAATCTAGTTGTAATAGACGTTCCGTGTAGTAATTTTCCGAAAGGGTGGAACCTGTGAGCGAGAGAGAGCACAAAAAGTCACTTTTTTTCACACCGGGCGACGCGTTCACAGATCAATTAGAGATCTCCTAACACATAAAATTCTGTCGCCCGTAAACCGTGTACACAATCGGGCTTTTAAACGAGTGCAGTAATTAAAAATATTATATTAACAACGATGAAAAAGTGAGATAACGATCCGCGCTACAAGTCATTCGAATAGTTCCATATTCAAATGAGATAGCGTGCGCTTCCTCGGTTTCCTGTAACACACTTCCCTCGCTTTTCACGAAATCACTCCCGCAAAAATACCAACAACTGAGAGGAAGTATATTGAATAGTAAAATAATCAGGTCAGGTGTGTATTTTAGTTTCAGTGCTATTAAAACACATAACCACATTATTTATATAACACGTGGTATATATGACACAATATTTGTGCTAAGTGGAAGCTCCTTGCCAATAACAAATTTGTTCTCAGAAATACGCCTGAAGTCTATGAAGTATAAATAGTTAATTTATATACAATGATTTATTTCCTAAATTTCAATATTTATTAAGACAGGATGCAATAAATTCGTTTTCCACAATAGTTTAATGTGATAGGGGAATAAGGAGTTTATAAGTCACATTGACATATCTATGAGGGTAGCTCATTTAGGGGAGTTTTTCGTTCGCCCAAGATACAGTGTTACGGTAGTTGCTGTGATGTATATCTGTAGTTTACCAGTTTATATTTCTTTGTGTTTACGTCTGTCTATAATATTCATGTTTTTGAAGGCTTGTTTCTTTGAATTCAAATAGATTGGTGGTTTTGTTGCCTTAGTTAAGTTTAGAGGTCACAACACAAATGGTATCTTATATCACAGAGACGGCCAATTCGATTCGGACTTAGATTGATTTTTGATCAATGAAATCATTTATTAAACACACCAGTGTTGTTTTCTCTTCTCCTCGCGCTCGACTCTTCCCTGTCTTATTTTATTTTATTAAACTTTAGGATAAAATATCTAAGAAAATGGTACCATCTGGTCTACTTCGATATATTCTTCAAAGTATTTTCATTACTAAGATGCAAGGACCAGCAATAGAAGCAAGTGCTTTCCAGCCAGTTTAAAAAGTCAGCATAAGCATATCTCATTATAAAATACCTACTTCCTTTTGGCTACGATACCATATCCTGGCCTCGGGCCAAAGGACTTTAGCAATATGCCCTGGGTTTATCTTAATTGATAAATGTGATTATGTGTTTTGTAGTTTAGAAGAGGTATACGCAGTCGTTTCGCTGCCAAGCCAACACCCTGAAATGTACATATAACCATTAATTTGTTCATTTTATCTCATGGGCTCTCACAAATTACTATAAGCCCAATAACATAGTCATGTTATATGAGCTTAGAAGGTAGTTCCCATGATGTACCAGGCCGCTTTAGCGACATTGCAATTATGGTACTAGTTGCCAGAAAAAATTTTTGACCGTTTGCCGCGTTACATCTAAATTCATGCTGAATAAAAAAAAGGTGAGTTGTGTTGTATATTGTAACAATGTATAGTAAGAGTCCTATTGTTCCACAGGCCACACATCAAAACCATTATAGTAGTCTTTGTAGCGTTTTGTTCCAATCCACGCTCAAAATTCGTTAGCAGCTTAGTATTTTTCATTATACAGTTAAATAAAAGTAGCTGGCTCTTTGTCCCATCTTTAAAACACCATAAAATGTGCTTATCACGAAAAATCACCCACTCGCAGCGACAGTGCATATAATTTATGGAGATAAGCCTTAATATTGCATAATTAAATTCAATATGTCATGTGTATTATGTAGGTTATTAGTATGGTCAACGTTGTATTTATTGGTGCACTTGTAAAGAACGGCCGCTGTTCCAGTCGAAAAATTATACGGAAATAAATTATAGATCAATAATTAGTGGGGCTATTTGGTCATTCCTATGAATTATGATGCAGACAGACCCGTAATTTTTCTTCAAATTTTACAAAAAATTGCAAGAAGCTAAATACTGTGCTGTATGGATAGAGTTAACATAATTCCATAATATTTTCAAATAAAATATGTATTACAATAAAACTACTTTTGTGGATTTTATCGCAGTTTATTTAATTATTTAGCCAGCCCGATGTTTCAGAAGCTTTATAGCAACCATGGTCACGTGTGGATTGAGATAAAAGTTGTGCTGATGACACAAACTATTAAAAGTACCAAAAGAATTACAATTAGTGAGTTGTTCCGATTAACGCAAACAGTACTTATTATGTCTTGCTGTCTTGAAGTTATGTGTAGCTTTTGATTTGATTGTGTTGATCATTGGGTCCCAGGCAGAGGGACTAAATAATTATAATCCTTCGGGTACTTGTCATAACTTGTGGCACTTGAACAACTGTCATCTCAGTCCACACATTACCATGATTGCTGTGAAGCTTCTGGGACATCGGGCTAGTTAAATAATTAAATAAACCGCAAAGGAATCCGTAAAAGTAGTTTAACTGCAATGAATAATATTGGCATAAACCTATCATCAATATATTTCTGATATTTAAACTTGTACGCATTTTTTTATTTCATCCCGGAAATTCGGTTGTTTTCTTTTCAATTTTAAATTTTAAGAATATAACTAGAATATAGTCGCAGAGATGTATACCAGAAAGAAATCAAATATATAATGAAATAAAAGAAATCAAGTATATAATTAATTTTTTTTTGTTTGGATAAGATATGTAGTATATTTAGATAACTCAGTTACGGTAACATTCAGGTGATAACATATTTCAATTGACGTTACCAACAGTCATTGATATCCATGATATCAAACAAATCATGGTCCTAATTTCAATTTCCATGTTGTAGCCTGTAACAACCAGTGATGTGAGTTGTGACGTCAGTAGATGTCGATCTCGTTACGACATTCCTTTCGATATACCACGAACATCGATGTAGGGCACGTCCCTAACCGTGACGTCAATAATGTATAATGTATAAGTTTATTTCGGTTCGTTACAGTAGCGTATTACGCGCGGTGATCTCATAAACTCATAGTTAGAATTCAAAAGAGCTTTAATATCTAGGACATGTCGCGTAAATGCAGCCAACCTATTCCCCGAGTAAACACCAACTTCTATAATTCAATTACGCGAAGTTCGTCCGTATTGCTCGCTCTGCTTTTCTGTATTTCACAGTATATTACACGTTAATATACGATTATCACGTAAATGTATTCCACTCCAAACGTTTCATTTCCATTTATTCTATGTATCATTTATAATATAATGGGACGTAAAGATTAATAGCGTATACGAAACAAAAGGAGGAAATTAATTGTTATCAAAAAAGATGTAAGTACACGGCGAATATGGAAGGATGTGGGCCACCGAATACGCACGGATGATGATCAGGATTGACATACCATGACATCGTATCGACCTGTGCTATATATCTATAGGTACATAATCTATTAGAATTTCTGACCAATTAATACAAAAAAAAAAGATAAGACCAGATTACTTTGACACTAGCGGCGTACACAACCGTGCGCGCTGATATTCAAATAAAATATGGTCTTTATCACGGATGTATAGAGTTGTAAAAGGGGTCATCAACATTTTACACAAGATATCAGTCACAGCGACCGTCGAAAAGATAAATCAAATTTTTTTTGGAGTTTTTTAAGTAAACGTCGACACGTCAAATGCTAAGTCGTCCTTATCACGGGTGTTTAGGTTGTAAAAGTAGTAACCAACCACTTGACACTGATTTTCAGTAAAACTGCTCACTAATGCTATTTTACATCCCTATGCCATAGTTAAAACCTATAAGGGTAGGTTTGTGTCATCAATTTCTGATAGACCAATTAATACGATTGCATTCGATTTAACTAGATTGTCGGCGGATAATCTAGCATGCAATTATGGCCCTTATCACGGGTGCATAGGGTTGTAAAAAGGGTCACCAACCTTTTGACACTGAATTTCAGTCACGGTGGCCGTGTTATCTGCGAACGTTACGCCGCGACAGGCGCGGCGTTCGTCGTCTGCCAGATCGCTAGCTCCGACGCGCGGATGGGCCCGCGAGCGGCCCGAGACTGGCCGTTCGCGCGTTTTCCCTCCCGCGCTTTCCCACCGTCATGCGCACAGCGAGCCTGCATTGTTCTGCAAATAGCTGAGGGCTGGGCACGATACGATACACTGTTGCTTCTGGTTACTTAACACAACAAATCAGGATTATTCAACCATTAGTATGCGGTTAAGTAAACGTGAAGAATTGAATTTAAAAATAATGTATGTGCAATTATGCACAATATGAGTGAAATGTACGTATATAACCTTCCAGATATTGAGACGACGTCGATTTTAGGGCGCATTTTCGTTTCATAAAATATTCTAAGGAAGTTTAAACAAAACGTTATCGTTTATTTAGATTTCGTTATGTAACGGCAACATTGGCTGTAGTCAGCATAACGTGATGAAATAAAATAAAAAAGTAGTTATTTTGTAACGACAGTGTCGTGAAATTGCAAAGCTCGTAACAGTATGGCCTTATTATGGAGACATAATTTGTGATTTTAAAGTGGGCACAATTTGGGTCAATGATATATGTGCTTTAACTTTAGAATACGTTCTATACTAAAATAGTTCGCATTGGATGTGTCATTTACAGGATTTATCCACTACAAGTTACTATAAGTTATATTATTATAGCTGTTAGTAAGCCGACTGATTGTAGGTGTCAAAATCATCGACTTATTTGTCTATGATATCTGTGGCTTCCCTGTCACTTTTTTTTTCCTGATTATGTCTCTGAAACGTTTGATTAAATTACAATAGTTTTCAAACAAACGTTTCATTTTTGTTTGGAACAATAGCCATGTGGATACTTTTCGTGTGCCATAACTTACTTGGGTGTCGTTTTTAGTCGAACAAAGAGTTCAACGTCATATTTACAAGGTATTGAGATCGATTGGTCGTAGCCTCAGCTCTTCTCAAATCAGAAGGCATTTAAGACTGGTCGAGGATATTTCATTTGGATACAGCCCTGTAAACGGGCATCTGGGGAACATAAGAACTGTAACAAGTTTCCACCACCGAGAGTAGTTCTTCATATAAACATTTGTAACTTGTCACACATTCCCTCTCATATCCATCCACTGTTGTAAAAAACATTTCTACGAAGGAGTCAACACATTATATGCCACTCGAGTGATACCTCTTGCTCATAAGATACCGCCTCCTGAATACGTTCCACAGTATTGAGTCAGCCAGCGCATGATGTTCAAGGATGTTTCTGTGAAGGCACTGCTTGTTTTTGGATACTCAAAGTAAGCAATTTTATCCAATTAAATTATTGATTGCGTTGCCACGTATATGCAGATACAGAAAAAATATATTATTTTAATCATTAATATTTTATAGTTTAAATAGCGATGATTAATTTATATTAACACTGTCAATTTTTTTTTTATTTCCGGTAAATATTTGTATTTCCGCTAAAGCATGCTTTGGATAGGATTCTGGCAATTTTTTTGTCTGTGACAAAATTAAAGTATGTTATTTTTGCTTATATATAGATAGCAAGAAGCTGTGTGAGGAAGACGGAAACAGGTCGAACTGTTTTTAATCAATATGAGGAAGCTCATGAAAAAATAGAGATAGGGAGAGGTTGTTAAGAAGAGCCGCAGAAATGAACGACGCCAATCAAAATTTTGTTGCGTCCATCGTAACTTTGTTACAAAAGCTTTTTTATTTTTGAAAGACGACTATTGTGATAAATCTTTTGCGTCTTGTAATGATTGTTATATTTCACTGATTCAAGTACTATAATTATTTTATATAATTGTATACGAAAAGAATACTCAGATGTTGATACCAGCATATACTATTTGACCCCATTCAGAGTCGCGCGGCCCGAAACATCGACGCCATATTCTTTGCTGCCAGCTCGATCCTCTTCGAGACATCCCAGTTGGATCTTACCCTTCTATCGTGTTTTCTACGGGGATTGTTCGAATCAAGACATGCACCTGAATTCCATACTCGGACTTTGCGTCCAAATTCAAGGTTCCACCCTTACACCATCTTGAAGTACCTATGTCCACAACTGTACGATTGAAGCGCAACTGCCTCCTGTGCACTACTAGATTGTGGTGTCGGCTCCCGGTAGAGGTATTGCCGTATCGATACAACTTAGGAATCTGCAAGAAAAGGGCTTACTCTTATCTTAGAACGCAACAGCGAAGGCTCTGGTGTTGCGGGTGTTAGTAAACAACGGTAATCACTTAATTTTCGGCGACTAACTGCTCTTGTGTCCGAAGTACGATATAAAATATTGCCATATGCTGATAATCAAAGGGATTGATGATCATTTTGATATTTTTTAAACTGTCACTAGCGACCTTAGGTACTGTCACAACCGCCCCTAGCCTGTGGTTGGTCGTGACATTTTCTTTTTTTTTTCAAAGTTGCTTCCATGAGTTGAGCATGTTCCTTAGAAACAAAACCTAGGTATTTGTAAGTTGTACAATGATTGTTTCCCAACAAGAAATATTTTTCGTAGTGCTGACGTCGGTAATAACGAAATTATTGGCTGTGAAATAAAAATTGACACAAATGTCACCTGTAGTACTAGTCTACCCTAGTAGTAGTTCCTGAAGTTAGCGTAAACAAGTAGCTTTTAACGTCATATTAGTAGAGATATCTATAGTAGTATAGATAGACTATATATCTATAGTAGTATAGATAACTAGACGTAGGTCTAGTTTAGCTTCCATTTATAAATAGAGATGATAGAGGCAACGGCTGGAGCGGAGCTAGTGACGCGTAAACAATACGGGGCCCGCCCTAGTGTGTCGCAGCCGTTGGCCAGGCAGGTGAGCCTTGTGAGACAATGTGGGTCAGTGCGTCCTTTCGATATATTTTATTGCAAAGACAGGTGAAATCTGGCCAAGGGAATTAGATAGAAATAATGTGCCCCGAACTGAATACCGACTACGGTGGCCATCTTTGTAGACATTAGTCTATGTGCACAGGACATGTTGGAGAAGTATTGTTTCAATTGTTTTTACACTCTCCATTCCCTCATTCTCCTGTTCGGTGTGCGGGCAGTCCGATACGACCGGAAATAAATCTGGCGTAGGACCATCGGCTTAACATGCTTGCCGTGGCACAGGAGTGTAACACTGCCATCCCTTACTCAAGACTGTGTATTAAAAAATTGAAAAATCCCAATAATAGTTTTCAACCGATGCAAGACTCGAACGTGGAACATCACAGTGTGTGTCAGAACATACTTCCATGCAACAGGACCAAGAGGCAGTCCGAAGATCTAATAAATTTGATGACATTTATCCGATCCTCGTCGATGTGTACCGTCCTCTGGCGGTGAGGGACCAGCCACAACAAGAGATAATGCGGTAAGTAACGAGCCAACTCAACTACAGCTTGTTGTTGGCTCGTAACACGCCCGTGTACAACAGGGGGTCTTCTGACTTCTCCTGAGAATAGTCACAGATGATAGCTTAGAAACCTGAACGCAACAATTATATGAGATTAGATAAATTTACTTCAAACTTGGTTATAAAACATGGGTCAAATAGAAGATCGTAAAAGGCCTTTGACATTGTACTTGTAAGGAGTATACTTGTAGGTGCCAGTCTCTGGTCTACCCCCACGGGATACAGGCATAAGCAAGAGCATGTATATTTGTAGTATTGCAAGTGTTTCAGTAAGCACTCGACGTGCGTTAAGCCGTCGGTTCTGCGTCTCAAGATGAAAACGAACTTTTGTTTGTGCCTTTTCCCACTTGAGAGCTGAATTTTTCTTGTACTTGGTTATTTACGTTGACGTGACGTGTCAGTAAGAGGTAGTGTTGATTGGAGAGAAATTGGGCCGACAAGGAGGTACCCCTCGCTTACATGATACCGCCGTAAACTGGCATATTTGGGTCGCGTTTCGTTTGGTTTGCGCCTGTTGCCCATTAGAGGGGAGAAGGAAAGGAGGGCAACGCATCGACGTAGCAGTTATGCGGATGTTCATGTGCGTGGGTAGTCGTAAAAGGTTCCTATTGTTATTTTACGGGGGGGCAATATATTGTAATAAAAAAACTTGATTATGATTTTACTATTTTTGCATCTTCGATTTGCAGACTACTAGCAAAATGCAATGCATTGAGTACCTCTCCATAAGTTAAACACGTATGAATTTCGTGCAATTCGTATTCAAAATCTGCATTACTCTATGTAGGCTAGGCAACTGCTATTGTTGTGCTTGTACACGACACAACTTAAGAAAACTATGCAAGAGACTTACTGTAGGGACGGGAAGATATTTAATAAAAATTATAAGTGGTCTAACTATAGGGTCTTTAATAGCCATTATGTATATTATTTTTCGAATTTTGCCAGTTTATTTCTCTGACTAATCGTAAGGTTCATCACGGAAAAACTATAGAACGAAATATGCGATTTTCGCAACTGTCTTGTGAAATGTCTGGGTAGAAGTATTTTCAAACTTAGCGGCATTAAAGTATGCCTTTAAACAAGCTAACATGTACCAACATCCCACGCGTTATAACGCTAGCAAAAGTAAATAAAATAAATTTAACTCAATCATACAGTTTACCGCGTAGACTCAAAAGGGCAATAAAACTCTTTTGACCTAAATCTCTGCGACGCCTCCGCGTAGCTATTCGAGGTACGCACAAAACTCCGCGGAACGCGTAAAAACAAGTCACATCACTAACGCAGACGTCATTAAACAATGCATCTTCTCCGTAACGAGTCGGCCCCGTTCGCCGGAATCCGGAAAATGCACTTGACCGTATAATGGAACGTCACTTTTATTAATTAAACAATTGCCAACCGTACGCTTTCTATCGAGGTTCTTTAGCGAATGCAAGTGAAATAAAACTAGTAAGAGGTAGTGCCATGCTGCATTACAGCGAAATTGGGCCGGCACGTCCGGGGAGATAACTCTCACACATATGATACCGCCGTAAAGTGACATCTTCGTTGTCCCGTTTTGTTCTGTTTTTGAGTAGCCGGTGGCCCATTCGGGGGAAGACGAAAGGAGGTATACGCAACGGTAGAGTAGTTATATAGATTCTCATTCGTGCCGATAGTTGTGAAAGGCTTGCACGTTTGTCCCTATATCATAAAAAATGTTTAAAAGTTTCTGTATTAAAGGGTAAAATTAAGAGTACGCTGGCCATCTGTTCCCAGGCTCTCTTAAACCATAATGGCTAGACAATTGAAAAATGTAGTGTAATTCGGTTGCCGCTTAAACAACAAGATTATTTATTTACAATTTTTAAAAATGACATCACATAGAGAAGCTATGACAAACTTATTTATGCATCGTTTCATACAAAATGTGGGCATACACACGCGAATATACTTTGTCAACTTATATTGAACGAAATCTTTAAGGTGGCGGGGGTGCCGCTGCACGCTGGTGGCTCGTGGCCGTAACCTATGGCGCCCTAGGGGGAGGCCTGGATGCCCTAGGAACAATGCTGATGACGATGAAATTATATTTAAATCGATTATAATTCCCGTTTTTGTCTCATACGTCCCACTGTGGAAAATGGTAGAAGTAGAGCACATCATAAATGGTTTCAAAAAATATCACAATTTGAATGAAATACTTATTGCATTCGACACTCTTATAACCAGATAATCCTAATCAGACATTTTTTTGTACTGCAACTGCATTTTTTTTTCTTAGGTTGAAGTAAGTTGAAGTAGCGGATGGCTCATTCAAATGTTTGCATACGCATAATGCATGCGGTTTTACAAATTTAATTTTAAAAAGATTATTTTGTGTTATTAATAATGAGCTATTAACTTTTTTTGATATGCTTTTTATTTTTGAGTAAGTACTTAAAAATTTTCATACACTATTTTTCGCTTTTTTCTTCGTCGAAGGTTTTCACATTTACCCACGTCTCCCCACGCGCAACTTTGTGTTTTTTGATAGGGTGACTATATATGATGCGGCGACATAAATGAAAAATTTAGAGATCAGCTGCGGAATTTTGCGGCCCTGGAAGTTATGGAAAATAACGTGATAGAGGTCGGAGTATATAATTCGGTATCTTTTGCGGTTACTGCTGACATAGTTTACAAAAACAATATTAACCACAATATTTTGATAGCTGTAGCTTATCAGATGATAAGCTACTGCTATCGAAATATAAAATAGATATTTTGCACTCATCTTGCGTGAGTAAATATGCATGACGTTGATATTAGTACATATTTCATATCAATCCCTATATCGAGCGTGGCAGAACCTTTGAATCGTTGTACAAGTTCTGCAGCAAGCATTAAATATTTCTGAAAACAGCTTGTGTTTTGTAATTGGTGACACATTCAAAGACATATTCTGCCTTCTTTTAATAAGCGCTGGGCTCAAGCATCACGGAAGAGGGACAAATTTATTCGGAATAATACGAGCAGGCTGGAGTCAGGATTTGCAGTACAGTTTTAGGAGTTTGAAGCACATTCACTGCCATCAATTTTTGGAGAACGAGGAAGACCGTGCATTGCTTATGGAGACTCCTCAGAATCAACAAAGAAAAGGAAGATACCCTTTTACTAGAAGAATATGGGTTTGAGCACGTTTGTAACGCATTTTTGCAAAGACTGCGGGCCTTAGGTGAGTATGCAGAGGCTCATATTGTTGGAAAGCTAATAAACTCTGAGAGCGAAAAGAAAAAAGTTTTCTCAACTATGTGGAAAGAGTTAAACCAAATGAAGATTTTATCTGATACGGAAACATTGAGTGCTTTTAATGATTTGGATCTAACTAAAGCACAACATATGTACCTAACAAATTTGCCGTCGAAGAAAAATGTACAATTTTTCCCCCATATTACAAAATACAAGAAATAACTTAAACTTGCTATCCACCATCTTCTACAATCGAAATCACAAATACTTATGCTAAATTGATTATTATACAAGACTTACTGGACCACACAGTTGCCAGGATTTTAAAAATTGATTCTATTTCCAAGAACTACACAGTTCCCATTAGATTAATTGATGACCTCTTAAAGGTAAAACTAGTACCTACATCTGTTACAAAAATCAATAGAAATGGGTCTACAATAACCTAGACCCATTTCTATTGATTTTTGTAAAGAAATTCCTGAAAAAACTAAGGCAGTTGTAGACGAAATTACCAGGCAAATTAATGCTTTTAGCCCGTCATTAATAAACAGAGATGGTGTTGCAGTAAATGTGAAGCACGTACTTTTACTAACAACGATTGCTGGTAAGGTGGTTCATGTTCTTACAGAAACTCCATCAGGTTCTACGCGCACGATATGTGGGGCTACTCCTGGACTTATGAATGACCTATTAAAAGTGACTGCTAGACCCGAAAGTAAACGGAAGTGCTTACCAATATGGATTATCCACATTCCACGCCTAGATTCGCAGCATGGAAATGGTATTACACATATAATACACTCTTGACTTTAAGTCTTGGGTGCTACAACAAAAGAAAAAAGAAATTGAAGAATGAAAAGAAAGAATTTGTTCAAAAACCTTTCAGGGAAGAGTTGGGATTAATTATCGACAAACCTCGTCAGTTAAGTGGAAACTCAAGTGATGGGAATACAGCACGAAGGTCATTTTACAATTACAACAGGTATTGATGAAACATTGATTAAACGCTTGTATATTATTTGTGTACGTGATCAAACCTTTTTCTGTTCTTCCCATTGGGTAACTGTCGGAAGACTCAAAAGAGTCGCGCAATAAAGCCTACAGAAATATGCGCCTGCACCATGCCAATGTTCCTGTATAGCTACAAAGAATGACGTATTTAAAACGCGTCTATATACTTCAGATCCATACATTTCAAATTTAAGAAAGTCTTATGTGAGAGATGTGAAGGATCTTGATGAAGAGGCACTAAGTCTTTTGAAGGTGGTACCTGAAGGTGATCCTACATTTACACCGGAAATAATTTTAGTTAGGAACATCGAGGATAATAACAGTTATATATAACATTATGAGTAACTAAAACCTAGTTATATAAAACCAATAGTATTATAAGATTTGTCTAATCTGAGATCATTTAGTTTGGTGTGAGGTATAGATTAGGCACTATACGATTTAACATTTTATGTATTTTATTATGCTTGTGTGATAAGAATTGTTTAAGTTTCTTAATTTTACTCACATTAGTACTTATTTATAAAAAATAAACATATAACTATTCGTATTACTTTTTTCCCCTTTCCTTTTTTTTTCACAAAAAGAAATATGTATACATTGAAAAAAAAATACAAAAATTTATTATTTTTAAAATATTTGCATATCGCCCTATACATGTGCCAAATCTTAACACAATACGATGAAAAACCTAGAAGTTACACATTTTTGATCCGATACGGATTCAAATTTTCCACTGCAGTTGTACGTGACCAATTCTCACTTATTTTATTTATTACTTTATATTTGTACGAAATCTGCACATTCGACATTTAAATTATTTTTAATTTTCTTCGTCCTTTCTTCATTAAAACTGAATGTGTATTGATGTATATGCTCCGGTTAGCAGCCAGCATCATAAAAAAGATCAGTGATAATATGCACCTACTTAAAAAAAAAGAACCTTCACGCCTTTTATCCCCTGGATAGGCAAATGTGTGCGAGTACATCCACAACTCCTAGTGATATTGTAATAATACAATACACTGTTATAAATAAAGTTTAATAATAAAGTATTATTGCAACTGCTTGTGCGATAGATAATAGTCAAATGTTACTAATCGCTACATTCGTGTAGTCACTAATAGTCTAGTTTTAGCAATTAGTAACTTTTACCCTTATCTAACATTAACCCGCCGGCGTGGCCTGGGATGTACCCCTCGCTTACATGACACCGCCACAAAGTGATGCTTAAGCTGTCACGTTTCGTGCGGTTATTGAGTTGTCGCTGGCGTATTGGATGGGAGGAGAAGGGAGGGCAACGATGTAACCATAATGCAGATGTTTATGGGCGTCTGTAGTCGTCAGGAGGCAGGTAATCGGTTCTCCTTAGTCCACCTCTACCTTAAGAAAAAGAAATAAGTACTAGCAATAACAATGACTTGTCTGGTGAGTAGGAATTAGGCACACTCGACTCGAGAAGATAGTTCGACGTTCGATTTTTTTTTAAATTAATCATTCACTACACAATAGTACAAAAACGTATTATGATGTAAATCTACAACTAAAACGACTATGTGGTAGAACTAAGAACTATTTTTCGTCATCATCATTAATTGACCTGATTCTCAAGATAACTGTGTTGTTTCAATGAACTCCAGGAATATGTCCCTCTATTCAATAAAACAAAGTTGTACACGCAAGTATTAAGCTATTGTGCTGTATTTTAAAGTAAATCTTCTTTGCGCAAGCTTGACTTGGGGAGTAAGCTGATTAATGGGTGACGCAAGATTCGTTAAAACGAGCCCAATAGAAATTAAGTGTGAAAAGTAACTTAGTGAAGATAAAAAAAGGGTACAAGGAAGTTCATTTCGTATACATTGTTGTGTCTCTTTAACGGATTTTATCGCGTTTCTTAAGATTTTCTTGGGGAATGAGACAGAACCACCGTCATGAACGAATATGCCAAAAATCCTTGTGCGGTTTGTCTAACTCAAATAATACCGCCGTACCTGTTACATATTTTGAGACTATTGCGCGTGAGTCTTTTATATATTCTCTTTATCATCATATTTAATTTATATATATTATATTCTCATCCATTTATTATTTATAACTCTGACATATTTTTACAATTATTGTATAGCAGGACAACACAAGGATTTTTGGCATATTCGTTCGTGACGGTGATTCTGTCTCATTCCACAAGAAAATCTAAAGAAACGCGATAAAATCCGTTAAAGAGACACAACAATGAATATAACATTCATGTAAATATACGAAAACAATATCATTTCGTATAAACAAAGAAGTTTTACTTCGGTCGTGTAGTCTAAAGCGCACGTTTTTATCAAACCACCTTCAAGTTCAAGAGCACCAAGCACTCACAAGCCCTGATTTATGATGGACTTAGATTAAAGCGTAGAAACAATTAGCTTTGCTTCCCGTAGAAATTGATATGAAAGTAATTTTCTGGAGCACTTACTCGCGTGTTACATTTAAAGGCTGCAGTAGAGCGCTGCTGTACCGAAACTATTAATGACTTCAAAGATTACTAACCTCTCGTTGCTCGGATTAAACATATACTAAACACAAATTTGTCTTCACTGTTCTACGAAAGTTAGAATACAAACGTGCATTTCAAATTTAAAAATGACATTTAATTATTTTTTAATTTAGCCAGGAGTATAATTTCCAATGATATAAAGGATTTTTTTACGCTTGGTAGATATGTTGATACTTACAAAAAAATAATCTAATAAATTAGAAATAAATTTCTCTTTTGACCTTTTAGATTCAATAAAATTACCTATTATGAATGTCTCGGGGCCTTTGTTACGAGTATTATATTATTTGTTATTTGTCAGTCGCTAAGGCATTTTCCGACTCAACAAAAATAATAATAACTTTACTTCGGGCTAAATACATTCATAATTATTAGTAGGAGTATTTGGCAACATTACGCAGGTATATATATATACATACTTATTCTTATTGGTAAGTAAGACTAATTTAATTATTGATTATATTTAATTTTATGACACTCTAGGCCAAATTCATAACAGTTCATTCAAATGAAGCTGAAAGTAAAGAAGCAGGTATCTAAATCTGTCTATTTATTTAGGTACTTCGACGCTACAAACATATACACATTTTAAACTTATGGTATAACGTTTTTCGTCAGGAGTTATTTAGAATGATGTAAATGAAAAGTAATAAAGATCTTCCCTGCCACAGACATAAAACGAAACACAATAAAGGTTAAAGAAACAGTTGTTTTTTAAAAAGGATTTGTTTTATTCTTTTGTTTCATAAAGAAACATTAAACTTTGCATTTTCTTTAAAAGTTTCAAGTGCTCTTGCCTGCAACATGCTATATCTTAGTGTCGCTACTTTTGTTATGCATCGTTCACAGAGTCTTTCAAAATATTCTATTTTCTTTTTATAAGTCTAGTCGTTTTATTTAAATGACAATAATACGGATGTCTATGAGCGTCAGTTGTTGTCAAAAAACTCAAAAATCTCGTTTGCCCCATTGTACTATAAAGAATCTTCTATTCATAGTATCCCAAGGGGGCAAAGGAGCAATCATAGTCTTTCTACGGCTACCGATGCCCATGAACATCAGCATTATTACTATGCCGATGCGTAGCTTTCCTTTTCACCTTCCCCCAATGGGCCACCGGTTATTCACAAGCCGCATGACACGCGACACCGTAGATGTCACTTTACGGCGGTATCAAGTGAGCGAGAGGTACCACCCCGGTCGTGCCGGCCCAAAAGACTCACGCGCAATAGTCTTAAAATATGTAACAGGTACGGCGGTATTATTTGAGTTATAAAAACGCGGATCGTATTGGCACTAGTCCCTACTCTGTTGTCCGATTTCACGTGTGTCTGGGTTGTAGCGCATGTTTGTCCGCGTATCCCTATACCGGATGCGCGGTGTCCTGTGAGAGCGTGTTTGCTGGTCCACTAGTTGTTCTACAGCGTTATCACTTGCGTGAAACCTAACGCACAGGAATAACTTTTGTGTTATTCCAGACTGTGATCTATATCTATACTAAATTTCAGCCGAATCTTTTCAGAAGTTTTTACACGAATCAGTAACTCTACTAATATTATAAACACAAAAGTTTATATGTATGGGTGGATGATTGTTACTTTTTCACGTAAAAACTACGGAATGGATTATAATGAAAATTTACAATAATATAGCTTATACGTCAGAATAACACATAAGCTATAGAAATAATCAATTGTGGTTTTGTCGCTAGTCCACGCGACGAAGTTGCAACACCTTTACTAGGTGTACATTTACATATACCTACTCTTGCCATAAATATTGTAGCAAAGAATTTCTTTTTATTGCAAATAACATTTGTTACTTTTTTGTTTGTGTGTCAATTTAATATACCAATATAAAGCAATCACAAATATACGAGCTTACTCGAAGTAGTCTCCATTGGCGGCAATGCAGTCAGCTGAACGTTGAGGCCAGTTGTCAATACTATTCCCATGGGGCAATTCTTCACTGCCCTTCGTTTGTATTGTTTTAGGGACTACAAACTATCACTGAAGTCGGATAATGCCCACGTTGCACTAACAATTTTTTTCTGTCACCTCTCTTTGCGTACCGCTTCAGTAGTTGTTTCGATTTTACCACCCTATTTACTTCTAATTTATCAGTTGAGAAATGATCAGTGCGTCTTTTATAGGCTACAAGTCCTAAGTTATATCCTGAAATACGCGACATGGTTCTAGATGCTATCTTCATATCCCGAGACAAAATCTTTTGCTTTCGGACAGGGTTTCTTCGAATACTTTCTCTTGCTGCTTTGACCGCCTTTTTCATACGAACACTACGCGGACTTATATTCCAAATTCAAATGTAATATTTTTTCATTTTTAATTGTAACAGTACTTGTGGCCAGACTAAGTCTAATATAAAGGTGAAGATTTTGATTGTATGTTTGAACGCGCTAATCGCGACTACTGCTGCGAATCGAAAATATATTTTTATGTTGAATAATCTATTTATCGAGGGAGGTGATTTGCTATAGACGACCACCAATATTGACGCTACGACCAATGGGATCGAGGATAGCTCTCCCTAGCTTCGAACACAAACACAGTGACCTCAGTTTGTATTACATTGTATTTATTGTATTTTACTTTACTTTTTTGTACCTGATCATTTAAAAGATGCTTCTTGTGTATTGAGAGGTAGTCAGTATGTTAATGTTGTTTTTTTTTGCGACGCGACGCTCGGTTACACTAGAAGAGGCGCGGAAATGCGGAATACATTATTTTTTTTATGTCGCGGCGAGACGTCAATAACACAGGTGCATATGCCACTGGCATATTCTATTGTTTTTGTAAGATGTCATATCGTTGCTACATTCCAGCGGAATTAACAAGCATTGCCGACGAGATGAAATTTTAATATATAACGCCAGCGTGACGTGATGGGTTTGCTATCGTGGATACTTCCCGATTGCTCTCGTAGGGTGGGTCATCTAACTCTTATTAGTTATATAACCAAAGGTTGTTTTTTTTATAGAACTTGCACCCCGCAAACGAGGGACTGGCCTTTTTACAACTACCGACGCTTACTTCCACACAATTACTATGGCGCTGTGTTGCCACCACCCCCCCTCCAACAATGGGCCACCGGCTACTCACAAACCGCACGAAACACCACACTAAAGATACCACTTTATATGTAATATTATGTAAGCGAGAGATGCCTCCCCGGTCGTTCCGGCCCAAAACATCAGCATATGCAACAGATATGCTGATGTGTTGCCCGCCATCCCCCCACCAAAGACAACATTGGATACTTCCTAACAGTCGTGCTGACTCAGTTTGGCTGCAATACAACACTGCGTCTTAAAGACAACCTCGTTCGGATCGTTGGCAGCAGCAGACGAATAGCAACTGACGATGATTGTTGTGTTATTTGCAATTGCCTATTTACTTTCGATGCTAGCAGCCAAGTAAGCGCGTGTTTAGAAACTTTTTAACTGGAACATTCGTAACTTTCCACGCGCACGTGTGCGGTGTAAAAAAACGGGATCAACTGGTGGGTACTGGTTCTGTGCACGTTATCCATTCCGTCCGTTTAGTGATAGGTAATCGTTAATCAATCGATTAGCAATACCTACACGTACCTACAGAAGTTATGGTATATTCCCTCGACAAAATGGCTGTTCATCACAAAAAGAAATTTACAATTCTGGCCAAATGTTCCTGAGATTAGCGTGTGCGAACAAACCAACTCGTCAACTTTATATTACTAGTATTGATTGGGAAACGAACAATTGGAGATCAATGACGATAGACATAATTGACATGGAGATAAATTGCCCTCTTCCCCTCACCTAATAACCCAAATGAGGTAAGTGATAAAAGTTGACAAACTTACATTTGCGTACATACGTACTTTTTTCGTATATGTTACAAGTGTAAATTATATTTGTGTTTTAATTATTATTAATTTTCAGGAAAATTAATAAATTATAACTTATGAATTTCCAAATTTCTACAAAATATTGTACAAGTAAAGATTTGTATCTATTCTGACCCAATGGATTGATTGTAACATGTAGTACGTGATCGACAAAATATGCACATCGACATAGACAGGTGAGTTTGTTGTTTGCGTTGACTGAGAGTATAACATCTGTGCTCAGGGATCAAGAAATCGCCTCAGTATTCAACATGAACTGCAGCTTAGTCCTCTCCACGCGTACCGGAGAAAAATGGCCTGATAAACAGACGGACAGATAGATAGAGGTTGATGTCCGTCTGACAACAAAGTGATCTTATAATGGTTACGTTATAACTTTTGACCTACGGCACCATAAAATGGCCGCTCTCTGTAAGGAAACTATACTAATCTACGTGTCAAGTTTTTTAGTAGATTTCGATTAGAGCATTAAGACCTATCTGTAATAAAAGTATTTCTAGTATCTTTCTTTTTATCTGTGCTGTGCTAATTCGGAAACGTCGTAACCTCAGTTAACGTTCGGAATTGGAGGGGAGGAGGAAAGGACAAAGCATATGCATAACGATTGTGCCGATGTTTATAGGCTTTGGTAGTAATCATGAGACTGACTGCTCGTTTATCTCCCAATATTATAAGAGAAAACCTAGTGTCGAAAAAAGTTTTCGTTAAAGTCGCCGTTATAAGAACAAGCTAAACGTCTCCCACGCGTACAGAGTCGTGGGCCCAGCTTGTTTATTGCTGAACACTACATTTGCTATGATAATGGACGTGCAACAATCACTATGAAACCAGTAAAATCTTATTTTAAACCAAGAACCAACCAATATAAGAAACCAGTATTTCAAACACCAGCCCAAAAAACATTGATTACAAATTAAAAACCGTGCAATATAGCCAAAAAGCCCTGATTGCTCCTGTGTCCCCCTATAGAATTTAAAAATCGCTCAAGTGAAATAAACGCTTCACTGAAAAAGTAATCCTTTGAGCATGTGTTGCCTGATTCAATCGAATAGACTTAGTTTTTGCAACTTTAAATACCAATTTACTATTTACACGCAAAAATAATAAATCGAACAAAAAGTAACACAAGTACAAAATACCATAAAAATAATAAAATCATCCAAACAGTTTAAACGTCTAGACTGTTAAGCAAGACTAGTTTTGTTGTTGTGAGTAATATTCGTGTAAAGTTAAGACATCAATATCTAGACTATTACTTCAATTTATAGACGTACACACAAACCATAAACACATATAACAATAACTTACATTATTACGTGAGTTCTGGGCCTATTTCGAATTTGTATACATCGCCGGCCGGAAAAACGAGACACGCACTAGCACGTTGCACAAATATAAATATCCATAACATAAATATCGAAACAAAGTCCGATATTTAATAACAAAACCACATCAACACTGCATTACAACGTAGCGAGCTTTTAACAATGATGGGGGCTTTAAGCTTGGCGTTACCGTGATGTTTTGGTTGGAGAGAGTGAGACAAAAAAAACAACATAAGCTTTCGGCTGCCTTCGGCCATTTTCGTAAGTCATTGCCTGATAGCAGACGTGGACTCAATGTGGAATATGCACTATTATTGGACTATTATGCAAATGGCTGAGGCCCGTCCGTTTTCTTTCATCGCATCCATTTGGAAGAATGTTCCTTATTATTGTTTATCTCTATAATAATATATAATAAATTTGGTATGAACAGATTATTATTATAAGTATATTATTTTATATTTTTTATTATTGTAAGTACAACAATAAAACCAATACAAGAAATGGAACAATGTATAATAATTTATAAGTCATGACATATTAAAGTAACAATAAAATGAATTTACTATTTTAAATATAGAAAGACATGCAAATAACATTTTTCTAATGATACAGCCACAACATGGGTTTAAAGTTTAATAAAAACATATATTTTCTTGTCGCACTTATATAGACACATTTTTATTCATATGACAGACATGAAAATAGAGATCCCTACTTAGTGTATAGAATATTAGTTTATAAAATATTTTATTACAAATTGTCATCACTAGCAAATCTATTGGTGGAATTAGCGTTTATTCAGGGAGCGCCAGGATAAGCGAACGCCTGGAACTCGCATACAAATCCATTATATTTTTATAATATTGTTAAAATACACTGTTACTTTAATAGCTTTACGCGTCATTAGCTTTAGAAACAAAAGAATGTGCAGACAAATGCAATGGTAATTCACATGTTTCTAGCGTCTCCTCGTCGGTTCATCAAGGGGTGTGGAGGCGGATTGTATGGGGTTCGCGGGGTTCGAGGTCAAATGCAGTAATAAGAAGGCGTTAGGAACGTAAAGTCCCAGTTACACTGTCTTCTTATCGGTGATAACGACGCGTTACAATATAAAGTTCCATTCACACTGTTGGCTTTTTATAACACATGCTCCTTTTATTTCTCTACGATATTCCCATCAGAACGAACCACATATCTATTAAGTCGCGCGTATTCCCGTCGTGGTATATTCCCGTTGTGAATGTTATTAATGAGTGATCGTAGGCCGACCAGATGGGACAATTTCCGTGTAGGCGGTTCGAGTCTGATGCGATAATAGAACCAGATAATATTTAAAATATTAGCCTAGTGGATTTATTCTTTTGTTTGTGTATATAAAATAAGAATACCAGTTTCTATTTATAGTTAATAAAAAAGAGTGCAGCGTTTATTTTATATAGAATAGGGAAACGAGGCAAACGAGAATTCGTATCCCTTTTATAACTACCGACGCCCATGAACAACCACATAATTACTATGCCGATGCGTTTCGCTCCTTGCCAAAATGGGCCTCCGGCTATTCACAATCCGCACGAAACGAGACACTGAAGATTTTACTTTACGTATTACGTACCTTCTATAAAATCAATAAAATTAATTGCCGGTGACCGTGGCTACTGAAAATCAATTGAAGCGTCCAGATTGTACAATATTAAAATGATTTTAGTTTGTTTGTTGTATTTTTCTTTCAGCCGAATTCATCCGAGACGACCGGGGAGTTATCGCTCGCTCGCATGACACCGCCGTAAAGTGACAGCTATGCTGTCGCGTTTCGAGCTGTTTATCAGTAGCCGGTCGCCTAATGGAGAAGAAGAAAGGAGGGCAACGCATCTGTACAACTGCTATGCGGATGTTTATGTTTGTCGGTAGATATCGAAATGCTTCGATTGCTCGTTTGCCCCCTATACTCAAAATAATGTACAGTTACAGTTCAAGTAGCTTTGCTCCAAAGCTACATTTCTCGCTGCGTCGTGTCGGATAAGCTAATCTCGTCATAAGGCGGTAGATGTAACAACAAACACTATCAGCTGCGCGTGCGCAAGTGTTTACGTGACCGACAGCTGTCACAAGTGGAGCTGGTAACGCGCACTTCTCACATCAACAATAGATACAATCATTTCTTCGTCCGGTTTAACCCTGAACATAATATTTCGTGTCATATTTTGTTAACATTTGATTATTTCTAATTAAGTGGTAGTCCTAGGCCACAATGCAGCCGAATGGGGCCCGCTCGATCGGAGGGGTGCCTCCCGCTCACATGATACCGCCGCGAAGTGACAGCGCCGCATGTCGTGCGTTTTTTGAGTAGCCGATGGCCCTTTAGGGGTTGGTAGTCGCCAAATCGCTCTGGCTGATCGTTTGTCCTCCTATACTATTTTAAAGAGGGAACAATTTGTCTTTTCTTTTTTTATTGTAACAATTTATCTTTATACAGTATGTACAGATAAATTAATGTATAGAATTTTATAGAATAATAATAATATTATAGAGCTAAAGAAATTACTTGTTTTGCTGAATACATTCATAGGGATTACTGGCCCGATTTGAAAGACGAACTTGCACCTAGCATTAATTTGCAAAAATACCAAGATAACAACTAAATACCAAGAGAAAAAATATAAAAGATAAGATATAGAAGATAGCCGATCAAATTATCCACTTTATAAAAACGATTTGAAAATCATGCGCCTAAGGTTGACTTTTTAAAAAAATGTTATGTATAAATTATTCACTTCTTTCAAATATAATCTGCGTTGTGAAAATGACCAAAAACATGCGCGTAAAGATTGACTACGAAATAAATATATTTATCTCACGGACTCATTAGAATTCATTGTGAAATCGTGTATCCTGTATCATCCATCCTTAGAACCTGTCGAAACAATTAATTAAAGTCACTATAGTAAATAAACTGATAACCATAGACAATTAATTTTACATTATCTGTGGTAGTAACACCTTCCTGTTTATATCAGTATTGCATATTCCCGCCGCGTACAAATATCTTCCAACTGATTTGCATATGCAAATGCTCTATGTACTGTTAGCGTCATTTATGAGTAGGTACATCTACTAGTCACTAATTTTATTCTTCTGAAATGAATAATCTGAAATTGATGCTTTTTTCAACCGGGACTTGTGAAACCGAAGATCAGATTCGATTGTCCTGAACGGGAATTTAATAGGAACCAATGAAACTGGCCCTTAATCTGAGCATTTCAGTGTATCAATTATAAGACTATGTGGAAATTACAATATTTCATATTATTATGCATATTATTTAAAATTGGTTCCAGTTGTGTACCTAGTGAAGATAAATATTATGTATTACAGTAAATTCAAATGGTTGATAGCGTATAAACGATTAAGGGAAGAAGGATATTCGTTCTCTTTGAGTCAAAACAAACGTACTAGGCCAAACTTGCTCTTAAACAACCTCAAATATACCAATATTGTTGTTGTATACCAATACAGGGCTGTTTTGTAAGACGCTGTATAAAAGCACAGAGCATATATTCAGTACTCAATTTAGTACTCAAGAAAAACAGGTAGGTACCGAAACCTGTGGACCGGCCAGCCGCTATCGCCCGTACAGCCGAAGCACCCGGGTTTTTGACGTTTGCGCGTGAGCCTCTATTTATTTCATATGGTCTTGATATTTTCTGAAAATAATGACACAAAATGCGGTGAAGTCTTATTGGTGACCATTAGTTTCCGTGTCCAAAAAATGTCTAATTTAACAAAAACCATTTATTAGTAGGTAGGAAAGACTGTTCAAACTAAAACTCACATTTTATTTACAATATAGTTGATGATAATTTATGTCCTTGGAAATATAAAAGTAATTATTAATCATATAACATTGTTTTCAGTAACCTATATAATATATTGTTAAAATTTAATAAGTATAACTAAACAGGCGATACCACGATAAATATGTTTTAATTATATTTCAAATTTGAATTTAGAATGGTGAAACTAATTCGAATTTAGAATTTGCCACACAGCGACCAAAGCTAAATGGGTCTTAGGCATAAAAATCAAGCAGCCGATTTATTATAATTCGTGACGGCCATGGCGGATATTGCGAAGTCCGCCTACAATGTATTTTGGTTTAACCATGATTTGTTACACCCACTATATTTTCACCTATGTCGTTATAATTAAAATAATAATTTAGGCAAGTCTTGTTATCACACCTTGGTCATAACGATTGTTAAAATTTATCTTAATACATTTTTTGCGATGCCTTTTCCTGTCGGGTTCCATGAGTTTAGTGCGTACTTGGCCTAACGGCGAAGGTAAAGGAGCAATAAAGAGTTTTGCGGATATTGGTGGGCATTATTTATAGTACATTCCGACCGAAAAAGTATTTTAGTAGTAAAGTAATTTAGCAGTGACGCATCTTTGAAATTAAAGTTCTTATTATAAGTAATCTATCAATACAGTTCTCAGAATGTAACCATGACCAGGTTACAAAAATAAAAACATGATTCAATCAATTTAAAAATATAGTCTATTTAGTGTTGTACCTTCAGGGAATTTCTATTCGTATTCCAGGCGTTTTGGCTCATGTTTCACTTGAGTTCGAAATTCAAAATCCACACGAGCTCCTCCATAAAATAAAATCTTTTTGCGCAATCCAAGACGACATCCAGTTTAAATGCCTTCTATTACTAAATTTTGATGTCTCTTTACCCATTCATACCATCTAAATTGTGTAATTAAATGAGAATTACAAAAAAAGCGTAATGCGATTTCACGGTCGTCTTTTCAACGCGCAGTGTAGTGTGGTGTTTTCGGACTTCGGAGATCTTCGAACTATTTTAGACTGTACTTCTGTTATTAAGATTTAATTAATTTAATTATTCTGTTTTAATTGAAGAAATTGATTTAATGTACTTAACGTATAATTATTTTTATATTTAAATGTTATTTTCTTCTGTTTCAAATTTCAAACTCTCTTCGAAGTATATCTATTTTGTTATATTAATTTTACCTAATGTAATACATAACCTTACAAAACAATGACCGAATGTATAAAATGAATCATGCTAAGGATCTTTTATCATAATGCAACATCGTAAATGCCCCGTGTAAGGTAGTGGGTACCTCCTGGTAATTGCATAAGGGTGCGCCAGACCGTTTGCCGCCCTCCCGAAACCGGGGTCAACGGCCGCGTATAAACAAAGCCTACCTGTAGCCACTCGCCGCCCTAGTCAACAATCGATATTTATGTTTTCACAACCTTACATTTTCATTTGTTGAACATAAATAAAACGTTTGTGATGTTAAAACTCAGTCTAATCGGCTACAGTTGGGATCAACAGTAGCCAGAATTATTATTTTTATAATTTCGTATGTGTACTTGTATGTTCTACACCTACAAAATCAAAAGTTCCGTTTCAAACGTTGTTGTCACACTTTTCTACACGTCTACTTGAAAATGTATTAACATTGTACGTACTTAAAATTCATGAAAAACAAGTTATATTTCTAGTTTAAATAACAACATTTTTAATACTTTTTCCTTTACCTTATTATGTCGTTGTAATTAAAATAATAATTTAGGCAAGTCTTGTTGGTACACCTTGGTCATAACGATTGTTAAAATTTTTCTTAATACATTTTTTGCGATGCCTTTTCCTGTCGGGTTCCATGAGTTTAGTGCGTACTTGGCCTAACGGCGAGTATCAGGTAAAGGAGCAATAAAGAGTTTTGCGGATATTGGTGGGCATTATTTATAGTACATTGCAACCGAAAAAGTATTTTAGTATTAAAGTAATTTAGCAGTGACGTATCTTTGAAATTAAAGTTCTTATTATAAGTAATCTATCAATACAGTTCTCAGAATGTAACCATGACCAGGGTACAAAAATAAAAACATGATTCAATCACTTTGAATATATAGTTTATTTAGTGTTGTACGTTCAGGGACATTTTTTTAATTTTATTTCTTTGTGCTCTTTGCGTATTTAAGCGCAATTTCGAAAATGCTAAAAGCTACTGATATATTGTCTTCAGTTCGTGCAAAACTTACGTACGCAGTACAAACTATTTTAACTGATTTTATCGTGATTTATTTAGTTATTTAATGAGCTCTAATCAGATGTTTTACAGCAACCATGTTCATCCCATTACTACTGAACATAATCTAAACCATCGGGCTTCGTTAAACACGGACATCTTCACGCCAGTAAATAGGGTAGGCGGAACAGCCAACAACTAAATAAACCGGGATAAAAACCATTAAAGTAGTTTTATAACAAAAATAAAAAGGTTTTACGGTCGATCTTGATATTTTCGTGAACACAAATGACAGTCGCGACGACGTCAACCGTGCTCGTAATAAGGTTAAGCGTCGCTCACGTACAGTCAAATTGACCCACTTACATGACAAATATATCCAATAATAATAAAACTGGCCTAGGTCTGGCTTGCGATCAATCGGCTCTTTGCATTGAAACTGCTCTCGACATTATTACGTGTGCTGCCATCATGGCATATTCGTTATTTGCTGATTATAAGCCTTCCTGATTGAGCGCCAAACAAGACTTATTATTGACTATTCATTATTATTTGGGACTAGCGATCCACCCAGGCTTCGCCAGGCCAGCTTATATAATAGAAACATTCCTCCGGAATAGCTTTATCTATGGTTGAAAACCGCATGATATGACAATGTCCCGCTTTTGGGAACTTTATCTCTTAAGTAACTCTTAGTAACATAATCTCGTGTACATCCCTTCTGTGTGATATAAAACTGAATAAAGATTTTCCATTCTGCCCTAATCTATTATATTCTAAAAATAGGAGAGACTCTCAATTACATTGTTTATATTGATATCCTGGACAGCCTCATGTAGGAGAACAACACATCCACATGCCACGTCTCTTCTGTTTGAGCATCTGTCTGTGTAGATCCGACTGGAATGCCTGACGTTTGATGTCAATTTTATTCCAGAGGCAATAAAATGTTGCTATCAAACGTGCCATCTATGCCACTTTTCCATTATAACTAAAAATATCAGCTATAATTTCGTCCCCTTATAACGAAATGACATATATTTAGAATATATTAAGCCAAGAAGCCACGCATTTAATCAATTTTTTAGCAGTTACATTAGTTTATACAAGCCACGTTTAAAATTATGTTTGGCTTTTAATAATTAATTAAATGACTTCATGAATACGGAACTTAACCATGCCCCACCATGTACTAGTAATATGAGCATTAGCTGTATGCGTATAGCTTTTAATAATTAATTAAATGACTTCATGAATACGGAACTTAACCATGCCCCACCATGTACTAGTAATATGAGCATTAGCTGTATGCGTATAGCTTTTCAAACTGGATACGTGAGGAAAAGGGTGTATATAGACAAAGTGCTCCACTCCACATTTGGTCCTACGCCCACGAACTTCCGTCGTCCGGTGCGTGGTCTTCATGCACCCTATTACCTTCACCTTAAAGGAACAGCCAAAACTACACGAATTATGATAAAATCTTAATACATTCCACAATGTGTTTTCATTTAGCTGGCTTCTTTAAGGGGGAAATGAGTTCCCGAAGCCCTATGGTGCCTGCCGACATATATACAACCGCATAAATTTTATTTAGACGCGTTTCTGACCTTTCTTCCTACCCTCCGATGGGCCAAACGAAAAACAACATCTTAGCTGGTCGTAGACACTGCCTTTTACAAAGCTTTACAATATGGCTACAAAAAAACAAGGTAAGGCCGCGTATGACGTCTGGTTCGATTTATACATTCGAGTGTCGGTTACCGCGACACAGAACAACTCGTATCAGTTGACAGACGTGTACCAAAACTGCAACAACCATTGAAGGTCACGCCACAAGGTCATTGGCGGGTGACAACATCCATATTCTCACCTCTCGGTCTGTCAAAAGCTACTTATTTTACTGCAATAACTGTTTGAAATTGTCGAGGAGGTAATTAAAATTATTGTCGTACCTAAAACAATTTTTTATATTGATATGATGTTTTGTAAACCAACTGACATGAGTTTAGTTTGTGATATTATAGAAATCGTACTGTTATCATTTACATAAACAATAAATGAAAGAAGAGACTCTAACCGTCAACGATTAAGAAAAGATTAGTCTCGGTAGTCAAACAAAGTTAAATAAACGCAAAAGCTTTTTAGTGTGTTTGTTCTTTGTTCTTCCGAAAAATAATAACGAATAGTTCTTGGATGTCAGCAGATGGATGGGAATCTAAATAACGAATGGAAAAGGTTATATTTAAAAGTGTACCAATACTTTTTTTGTGGCCAGTACATCCAAAACATTTAAAACTGCTCTAGAACAAAACGTTAAGAACCCATGGTCTACGTGTTTAAATAATCTCACCAATTTGTGATCGCCATATGATATTCGCCCTTATTGCTATCGCTTCCCTGCCTATGCATAAATAACGACGCCCTCCCTCCGACACGAGTGGATGCAGCGTGACTATCACAGACGTCTAATTAATCTGACTTACGAGGGTTCCCCTGAGAGTGTGCATTTTGCGTCCTTTGTTTAAACTAGACGTACACTTCCGTATATGAGGCGTCGTGTGTACTGT
This sequence comes from Eumaeus atala, assembly GCA_017140195.1. NCBI lineage: Eukaryota > Metazoa > Arthropoda > Insecta > Lepidoptera > Lycaenidae > Eumaeus > Eumaeus atala. Next base: position 739,517 of record JAFELO010000370.1, on the reverse strand, counting down.
ACATAACTGTGCTACAGGTGGCTCTATTGTTAGCTAGGCTAGTTTAGTGTCTTGTTTACAAAACTATTTTTCTATTCTACTTAGTTGGCCCATCGCCTAACCCTCGTCTGAGCATGTACTTCTTGCAGCCAAACCGGGGAGGCACCTCTCGCATACACAATACTGCCGTGAAAGTTATTGGTCTGTTTTCGCGTTTCACGTGGCTTGCGAGTAGCTGGTGGCCCGTTGGAAGGACAGGGTGAATGAGGTCATATCGGCTAGTCCAGATGTTAATGGAAGTCGATTGCTCCGATTGCTCTTTGTTATCTTGCCACGAAAAAACTCATAATTCGCTAGATATCAAAGCTCCTAGGAGACGACACAGTCTATAACATAAAAAAAGAACCGCCTACATTAGAATTCTTTTTTACGATCGTAAATAAACTACTATAAGAATCATCTCTTGTTGCATTAGGGGGGTCCGTCAGAGAGGGATGCACAAGAAGTCGCTAACAGTTCTTAGGAGAGAAAAGCCGTCAAATCTACGCTACTGGCTAGCCCGCCTACGACGTGCCTTAAACCATTTGCAATAAGACACCTCGACATCAGGCGGTATCCTAATCCGAGCCAATGTTCTTAAAATGGTAACCATTGATGGTAGCAAATGAGAATGTCCATGATGATTACATGACATAAAACATTTTATAATTAATGCAAATGGTGGGAATATAATAATTATATGGAGACCTTGAATGAAGTATTCTTTACAGCGCATGCGCATAACCTTTTCACGGAGACAAACGCATTTCAATGATTAATGTTTTTTCTTTAAAAACTACGACGTAATCATTCTTATAACATAAACTGTTAAACTTATATAGATTAAAATTATAACTGACAGGGATTTGTTCTGTATATGTATAAACTTGATTACTTTTTGATTATAGCATATATATAATATGGCAACATTATAGCGATATGGTGTTTCTTAAAAAAGATAAAAAATAACATTTTTGCTTGAACCAAAGGTTGGTCATTTCTAAAGCACAATTGACAGCATGGCAAAGACAATTGTACGCCAAATAGGTTATGCAATTGTTAGATGGACAAGGTAGCCTTCATCTATAATAAAAAACTACATTAAGTCTAGCTTAACCTGTCAACTTATCATATTTTTTGTGACCTGTATTTAGTAAAGGAAGAATAATAATGGCAAAAAGTGATCGACGATCCAGCTACTGAGAATCTACTCTAACAAATACTTTCAATAGGAATAATAAAACTAACACACCATAATCAGATTGATCGGGTACTGTCTGAAGGTGGTGCCAAAAGTCCTTGCAATCGGAGTGTCTGTATGAAGAGGGTAATGTAGGAGGATGTGGTGCTCCTGGCCTGCTGGCCAGGCAGGGGATATAAGAATCGTGATGTATGGTACTCCGTTCTCTCTATCTGCCCCATTGGGGAGCTGGCGTGAAGACCTTGTTGTAATACAACTATGACGAAGAACAACGCTATGATGTATATCGAGATTTTTTTTTTGTTTGATGAAGCGATAAACACCTAGTCTGTTTATCTCATTTTGTGACAAATTGAAACACTCGGATCAGCTTTAATTAAAATTCAATTTTAAAAAGTCTTTAAAATTGAAAACAAAAATTAAGTCAAACATCAATGTCATATCAGGAGGAGTTGCTAACAACCATGCTACCATGCATATTATATATATATATATATATTCCTAAATCGGTGCCCAAATGTGATTGATAATTGATCTCGGCCGTTATGCCAGATATCGTTTTGTGATGTATGGTGGTTTATCTCCGTGTCACCAGAATTTATAGGGAAAAATCGGACACTGGCGAACTTCAAGATGGCGGCCGAGGGGGAATTGCCAACTGTTCCCCCGCCCGCCCGGTGCACGATTTTCTATTAGTTTTCGACAGACTGCGAAAGTCTGTCGGAAAGTAAAAAAAAGACCCTCGATTTCGATTCCATTTTTAAAAAGTTGAAATAGAAAGATGCCCGCCACGCTATCGCCTTTGAATTTGGACCTCTGTTTTCGGGGTCGTGGCGCGATAGTGTTCTGTGATTTTTTAAATATTTTAATTTCTACGAGCCCACGGATAATCTCAATTTTCACAATTGTGTTGTAATTATTTTTTCCACAAGATGGCAGACCGCTCACACGACTTTTCCTAAAACGTATAAAAATTTGCTTTTTTCGAGGGGACTTTTATTCCATTCACACTCATTTGAGCCAATATCTTTGTTCTTTTTTGTATTTGACACAAAAATGATCAGCCGGTCCCGGAATGCAAGCTGCTTGCGCTTGCGCAGCCAGGTGATCCTTAGTATATGTATATTTTTAATTTGTTCCTCTATTTGAAACGATCACGTTTAAGAATGAGTAAGCGATATCAAATAGCACGGGAAGTTATGTTCCACATTCCCATGGCAGCGTCGTCTTCAGTCACGTACCAGCGCTGCGACGGTCGAAGGTCAACCGCCCTACATAAGGCTTAGCTCAAGTCAAACCAACACTATTGAAATTCAACAGATCCAAAATGTTTATACTCTGAACGAAAATACAAGACTCTAATAAAAGATAAGGCGAATCTTAAGGTCTTCTCTGTATCTGTAAGACATTGTCACTTTTCAAGAAAAAATTTATGGAATATTATTTAAATCAGACTTACACCCAAAGTTGAACTATATATATATATATATATATATATATATATATATATAAATATATTTGTAACTGTATTTCTATGTATATACTATGAATATATGTATGTGTATAAGTGTTTATAGTTTATGTTTGTATATTGCCTATTTATTTACTGTTGTATTATCTATATAAAGGTTTTTTTAAATATTAACGGAGTGTGCACACTAACATTGTGATTGCCATACAAATTCTCCTGCAGCGGGGTTGCTGGAAGAAATTTCAATGTGGAATAAGCAGTGCCTTTGTACCAATTTTTAGAATATTAAGTCTGTTTACAGTGTAATGTATGTTTACAGTGTACATTAATTATAAAATAAATATGAAAAAAAATAAAGAATTTGAACAAAAGAACTACCGCTGCTTTTAGACTAGGGACCAATACGTGGTGAAAATCATCACACCAAACAAAATAACTGCTACTTGACAGCTGATGATGATATTATTATTTCATTATTACTTTTCAAAAAGAAGGAAAAATAAAAGTTTGAAAGTCAAAGCGTTGGCTGTTGATAGATGAGTTTGATCTCCGAGCAGATCTTCTATCATCCAGAGCAATATCCAGCCGTTGATCAATTAAATCTTAAGATATAATATTATAGATAATATGTATACAGAAGGTGATATAGATTTAAGTTTTTTTCAGGCAATCATCACACGAAAGCCGGAGACTTCTTATCTGATGTAAAATAGATCAATGCTCTATCATTGTATGATAGATGGCATTTGCAGTGGAAACTAATGATAAAGGTAGTAAGGCCTGACACCAAGTAAGAAAGCGTAGATTATCAACACCCAAGTGCAGTAAATTTATCTTACTACTCAGATAATTCATACGCTTTAGTTTTTTTTGTTTGAGATAAAGCACAAATACATATCTTATCTAACATTTTTTTTAGAATTATGTCCTATGAATTAAGGCACCAATATAGTAAGTATTATATATAAAGTATTTTTGACCACAATATAAGTTTAAAAGCACGCGATCAAAGTTTAAATGGTGCGTTGACTATGTTCATTATTGTTTTGTCGGAGTTACGTCGCTCTCCTGTCATCCTCCCCTCCAATAGGTCACCGGTACTCACAGACCGTATGAAATACGGCTGCATATAAATCACTTCACGGCAGAGCTGTGAGAGCTATGGATACCTGAGCAATCGCACCGCCCCGTTTCGGCTGCAATGGCGCGTGGCAGTAACCGTTACTACCTAAAGGTATCTACTATAGAATCTCAATTGCGTGCATTGCCAAATTATTCCTACGTTTATATATTCTTCCAATAAGAACAAAGGAAACCAAAGTACTTTGAAATTATTGTACTAAATAACGCTTA
>JAFELO010000370.1:671470-721372 GCA_017140195.1 Eumaeus atala | reverse complement strand
TAAACTGTTCGTCCGTAATTCGGTTTACGGACTATACGTATCACGTATAGTTTTCAAGCATGCAGCTAGCGTTATTGATTTACGAGACGTTATCATGCCAAACAACATACAAAAAATACACAATAACACTTCCAAAGTAACTGGTCGCTCAGTCCCTGAGCTCTGTGTCTCGTATGCATGTGACGCTCGCTGCTCCGTAGGGACTAAGCCGGAAGCTGTAAGGGCAATAAGTGTGATTTGCATATGACTGCACTGAAGGCCCGTAGACTGAGCAGGCTCCATGGTGTAGGCGATGCATTCATACGCGCACGGCTCGCTTTATCCGCTGTTAAATACTGGTTTTAGGGTTGTCTATGACCTGTTTCTTTTTATGGTTTTTCTTAAAATGACTATTACAAAGGAGTAAGTCTGTACTTATTTACAAAAAAAAAATAATGAATGGATTTGGGGGAAATTATATAATAGACATACATTGCGATCTTGAACAATGTAAAAATACTGAAAAAGATTCAATCCCAGAGACCTTAGCTCAGGTTGTACACAATTGTAACTATGATGAAGTTGCAATAACTAAAAAATTTATATACACCTAGCTGATTAAATAAAGGAATAGTTATGTTAACTCTCCATTTTCTTAATAGTCCCACAGATAAATCTCAAGAATGTGTGAAAACTGTTTCAACAATCCTCAAGCTTAAGATAATAGTCCGAATAAGAGGCTGGACGGTCCAAGTGGATGGACAATTAATTGTGATTTTGCATGCGGGTGTAACGTATTGCATGTGGATGTGGGTACGACGTAACTTTCAGATGATCCGATTACTCCTTTGTCTCGGATACAAAAAAGTGTCTCTGTCAACTTTTTAAGTGACAACCCTATTTAATAGATATTCAATACACGAAATAAGGTCAATGGTACCAGATTATGAACACAACATCTCAGTGTTATAATTTGTAAGATTTATAAGTGTAAGTCTGTGTTTGAGATAAACCGATAAACCGGTTTTACGTAGCAAGTATGTATGCACAGCATTAGTGATATTACTGTACTGAATGCCACGGCTTTTTTCGTGAATAACACCTGCTTGCTTCCTTAGCAAATACACTACGGCAAAATGCACTTAAACCTTCCTCGTGAATTTGCCTATCCTTCAGAAAAAACTACACTAAAATCCTTTCAGTAGATGTTAATACGACAATAAATTTATTTATTGACCCGGATATATAAAGTTGTAGAAGCACTATTTACATAGGTGGCGACGTAACTACATAATTAGATACTTAGGCATCGATTGACAATCATACAAGATACACCATTCCATACTGAACTGTCATTCTAAAGCGTCAGCAATACACATGGTTTTAAATTGTTTCCACAAAGTGCATAATTTGACGTGTACATATGGTCTGTTTTGACTGTGTATCTTTGTAAGTCAATGATCACAACACTAACTAAAATTATCCTAATAGACACCTCATTTGTGAATCACTAATATTTATTTATGCAATGCGGGTGGCATTACGCGTATGACTTAAAGTTGTTTTTACCAAGATTATATTTGAAAGAAGCGCATATTTTAAGCATATTGTTTTGCAAAGTCGTCGTCCCGCACACTATATTGGGTTGTTCTCACAAGGTAACTTTATAACATTATGCACGTCTTTTATGCGGACGGTTTTCAGACGCTGGATTGGTGTTTTTTAATCTATTGCGCAATAGCTTTAATAATATAAAATCGACAAAAGATTATTACACTAATATCGGACCTACTTATTTAAAATTAGTATAAAAATGTAACAACATTAAAAAAAATACGTTAAACAAATACTCAAAATTTATTTAAAATATTTTATATTATTCGTTAAGTATGTTCAGAGGCAATCTTCTTTTCTATAATATTGTTCTTCTCTTTTACATAAAATGTAAGTCCCTACTGGCGCGACCTGGCGGTCATTTTACAAACTTACAGAGTTGTCTTTGACCTCAGCTGGTTAAACAAATATCCGCTAGAGCTTTGTTGTTTGCATGACTTGCAGATTAAAAATATCAAGTAATCACTTGTCTTTTGGACACCAGATTTCTCGTTTGCCCCAATATTAGTATAAAGCACAATGATCAGCTTATCAGTGCCGTGTCCTCCCTCCTTTGATTGGAAGAGAGCCAATGTGCCAGCGGAAGCTCAGACACCGAACAAAACGCAACATCATGGCTGTCACTTTGCGACGAGTTTGGTGTACGTGCAGAGAAGTTCCTCCTCGGTCCTGCCTACGCCATTTAGCTGCAGTGCAGCCTGTACCTGCTCTTTCTTACAAAAGACAAATGAACAAAATAAAACAACATTTGAATATTTCACAAGAGAATTTATTTTAGTTTGTAAACGTTAAACATCGAAGAGAATTCCTTAAGTCTATTCACAATCTTACCTAAACAAAATAAATAATATACAAATATTTGTCAAAAACATTAATCTAATATCACTATCACTTTAAACTATCGTTCTGACGTACTTAAATAAGGCATAAGAAATACTTATTTGGCATGATAAAAAGTAGGTACAAAAGGAAAACAAACTCCACGAATATAAAATTGGAAAGTTGAATATGCGGTGAAGTGGTAACTTACATACATAATTTTAAATTCTTATTAGAATATTTTTCTAAGCCTATTCTTTAAATCTTCAACCATATATAATTTGGTTTGCAGTAGACAGACTAGTGTTTGATAGTCCAGAAATGAATGTGAAGTGGCATTTGGTGCTTAAGATTTAGAATTTTACAAATATAGCTTTTACACCTCATTGTATGTTTCTGTCATAGGACAGCAATATACATTTGAATATTGCTGTCCGGAAATGCAATTTCGATTGTTTATTTCTGTTTTTAAATTTCATTTAGATATAGTTTTTAAATACTATGTCCCCTATTAAAGATAAACCAAAGAAGGAAAAATAAGTGTAGAAAATCTCATTAGACAGACTAGTTGGTAGGTGTTTATGTAACAATATAAATATAAGACATATTTATAATTATTTACATAAAACTTGCATTGTAGATAATGCTATGCATAAACAGGCCAGGCAAAACAGTTTGTTTTTGGTGAAGAAATGATAAATATTCATTATTTAATGTGAAAAATAAATTAGGCACTAAATTGCATCTCAAATAATTTACCAAACATTGCTTAAATTTGAAATTCATAAGAAATGTTTTAGAATAAACGTGTTATTTAATAATATTTATATAAATAATATAACAATAATACTAATGATACACTTGGCTGCACTGAATCTTGGCCAAACTTAAGACATGCGATGAAATGCTTTACAGGATGTCTAACTTTGTTCTTATAGTGTAGGTGAGTAGAAAAAATGTCTACGTTAATCTCAAGAGGGTAATTCACTCATTTGAAGGGCATTTTGTTGTGTTTTTAAGTTTAGTTAAATCGTGCCACTTATCCGACAAAGTCGATGTTTTTAGAAACTTGATTTGATCCTGATTTAATTAGTTGTAGATTGAATGGAGACTGTTCATTTCAGGTGTGGTTTCGTACCGTTGCACTATTAATAGGGAAAAATACATAGATTTCGTTAAAAATAAATTAAATATGGATATACTTTATCGTGTACAAATTAAAAACCGGCAAGTAGTCATATGTTAAGATGGAGTAATAAATGTCTTTAATATCAAAGTGCATGACAATGTCATTGGCAAATAGTTGCATGACCTAAAATATTAAATACTTCTTGCGCTAAAGTTTAAATGAATTCATGGCTTTCAAGGATCAAAAGTTGCGTCGTAATACGACATCAATTAAGAGAAGAATTGTGAATAAGTATATTACTAGGCAGGAACACTCAATCAATGAATCAAGGAAAGCAATCTGATCGGTGGTGTGTGAATTCATAGTGAACAGACATCCATTGATATATATTATACAGATGTGTGGTACTTAAATTACAACAAAAATCTTACATGTTAACATTATGCAAATATATTGTATTCAAACTGGAAAAGTATTGTTAGAATTCTCGAAATGTAGCAAAAATTTGAGCCCGGTATGTCGCTTACTAACTACAATTATAGTATTATAAAGCTAGACACGTTTGGTTATATGCAATAAATTTGAAAATTATAGAGTAAGCATATAGAAACGACAAATAATGAAAAAATATTTGCTTTGTTTTATCCAAATTGATATTTTTTTCACACTATAGGGGGTGAACGAGGAGCTGGAGCCATATCTTGGTGACTACCGACGCCGATTGAAATCCGCACGGTTACTGGTTATTTTTAATTCTTTTTTATTTAGTGAATGATAGTGCATTGCGCTCCTTCACCTCGTCCTCGCAACGGGTCTCCGGTTTCCACCGCCAACCGGTTACTCGGACCGCACAAAACGCGATCGCATTACCAACACTTGTATGGTAGTAACCTGTGGATGTCAGAGGCCCTATTATTTAACAGGGGTACGGTTGAACTGAGCCATTTGATTGTAGTAGTTTTATTCGTGCGTGCACGTTAAGCTGTCGGTCCCGCGCCGTATTTCTCGTACGTAATGGGCACTCATCGGAGAATGAGGAAATAGAGAGTGCACTTGTGTTTGTCCACACACTTCTGTAATATATATTGCCATGCCGCATAGGATGGTGACATGACACTTCGTCGTCCTATGCAGTGGAATTGGGCCGGCACGACCGGGGAGGTACCTCTCGCTTACTTAATACCACCGTAAATTGACACCTACGGTTTGTGAGTATCAAGTGGCCCATTGGTGGGAGGTGAAAAGTAAAGCAACGCATCAGTATAGTTATGCTGATGTTCATAGGCGTCGCTTGAAAGGCTCCGATATCTCGTTCGTCCCCCTATACTATAAAATATATGTCCTGTAATACAGATGGCCGGTGTAACCGTAATTCGGCTAGGATCACATTATTATTAGTCTTGTCAAGCTCAAAAGCCTGTTGCGATTGATTTTAAAATTTTATATCATATTACTATTGGGATATTAAAGACGTAGTTCAAAGTAATTTTCATTTTATTCATAATGATGCTTATATTTTTTCAATAATGCTAAATGCCACTTCTATGTACTTACCCCGGATATAGATACATCAAAAAGCTATCATTGGTTGGCTTATTCATATAATTATAATTATTATTGTGTACAATTTTATCGAGAATCGTCGACAATAAAATCAAACACGCATGGACGTAAACCGCTAAGACTATAGTAAAAGTATATATCCGTTCTCGCTATATCTATTTAGACTTCGGACTCTAATATATAATAAGCTCCGAATTTTCCTAGCAATATAATATACCTTTGGTGTTACGTTTGCCTAACTACGGGGCCGGGGCGTCATCCAAAAATGTTCTCGAAAATACCAGAGTCACATCGAAAATACACCGCTACAAGCTCTAAAAGTATTTACGCTCGCTACACGCGTAATTCACAATTATTTTTATATTATTTGTCACCGTCAAAATATTTCCAAAAAAAATATCCTAGGTCGTTATATTTGTTCCCGTTGTATCATAAGAGACATTCACAAGTGCCGTGTTTGTTCACATAAACTGCACGTGGGGCACGTGGATAGAGATAAAAAAGAACGAATATGCTTTTGCAAGGACGTCATCGACGTAAGCGCGGTGAAGCCTTACGCTACTGCTACGCTCGTTTACGGTTCCACAGGATTTCACACGAATTTTTTTTTTCATATCACGTGCTTCACATAGTTTATTAAGCAGCAAACTCAAACGTTTATGTAATATGTTCACGAATGCATATTTCAATTCAGAAATTTTGCTACAAGCATAGAATATTTTCTTATATAAAGCAGCAGACACGAGTGAATCCTCTGGCGGTGACTAAAGATCTAATCTATGAGCAGACAGATGGTGATAATGATGATGATGGAAATGCTAATAGTAATAAAATATAATCTATTGGAAGACTTTTTTTGAATCAGAATGCTTAATGAGTGATGCGATACTTCTGGAATGTGATTACAGACTTCTAAACGTCTACTAACTTTAGCTTAACTAAGGATGAAATGAACACAGAATAATTGATCTTCTACTTAACAATAAAAATAACCATCAAAATTATTGATTTATAAAAATACAACATATAGATATTCTCTTGCAACATCAACGTTACGCGCATGATTTTAATTTATTCTCACAATGTGCATATTTTGACATATACACATCATTTATACCGACACATTTGAGACTGTGTATCTTGTTATTTTTGTACAGCAACTATCGAAACGCTAAAAAAATTATTCTCTCTAACTAACCCGTGATTTAAGAAATACTGTCCATATCAGTTCTGTTATATTTAAAGCGTCGTAAAGCTATAAATAAATAACACAATAGAATATCTAAATACAACAACTTAACGTGAAAGCATTCAACTTGGAACAGTTACTAGTGCACTACGAACCATCGGAAATAAATTCAATATCAGCATAAAACTATCGACTATACATAGAGATTACATTTCTGTACAACCTATGGCACTAAGTGAGTATTCATTGAGATTAGAAGTGACACAAACCATTCGTGAAACGTATCTTTCTTTGCTACATGTAAGCTGGTTTCATTTTGTACGCCCGCTTCCAAATTTCACACAAACAAACCGTGGAATGGAACCTATAGAATATTGCCAAGGGCATAGAAACGTGTGTTATGATGGTCCAAGCCCACAGACCGTAGAAGTGTAGTTGTACGGGATGAGATTCTGCTCGCGATTTCTCTAGAGTGTTGATGGCCCACATCGCCAGGTTTGTCACCAGCAGGAAGGTCACTATCTCCCTGCCCGGCTTCTTGCGCAACTGTTCTGTTGTTTTCGCTGACCTACGGCTCGCGTCCAGAATGAACATCGTCTGACACGTGGTTTGTATGAGCGAAGAGAGCGCCGTGATCAGAATCAAAATTGTATTCTTTTCGATCGTAAAATGTCCGCCGATAATTGTGAAGGTTCCATAGATGAACATACCAGTTTGGGCACCGACGAGCAAGATGTTATCTAGCTCCAAGTTCCTATTGCCGTCGTACTTCAGATTCCTGACGCAGACCATGCCGGCCAGACTGGCAAATGTCGTCATAGCGTACAACGCCAACTCGCATACGTTAACTTCGACGACCGCTAAAGTTGCGTAATCCTTCTTCGATACAAGAACGAAAAATAAGATGAGCGATATTATCGTGAGGACTAAGACTAGGATTCCGAAGAATAGTCCTTTGTGAGCTCGCGCGCAGTCCACGCTATACAAATGTGGGGATTTCTTATACGCGAGTCCTTCCAATAGTCGTGCCTTAGCGATGGCCTGCGCTACATCCTTGGATGGATACTTTGAGATATTTTTCCACATAACGTAAAGTATTGCCGCGCAGATGAGGGAGTACTCTATGGTGCAGGGGAAGAGAAACGGCGATGCGTCTTGTACTAACGAGCCCATTATGTTCGTCCGCCTGCACTCAAAGATGTGGTGCGGTCCCTTCAGTCCGCGCGGCACGCGCAGGTGCGCCGCCGCCGGATGAGAAGCCGGAACTTCCGTCGACAATGAAGCGAACGCTTTTTGAAATGCTGGAACAGGAAAATAAAAATGTTCATTGTTCTGCCGAGTAAGGTCCTACATATATTGTAAAAGGAATGCATTCGCTATGCATAATTTTATTTATACTATAAATATAATGTTCTTCTTTTTTAGGAACAATAAAGCAAATATTGTGCCACAAAATAAAAATGGAACGATAGCCATCATAGTGCAGAGCGTACTGTGATGACTGCCTTGTTGTGCCTACGCTACTGCAGAATGTAAAGACGTCGGTAGTCACTTAGCCTGAACGGACAGATAAGAAGAAAGATGGATCTATGGTCTGATCTGTGTCAGCCGTGACTACTACTTTTCCTTCCTTTTCAATTAGAAATGAAATGGAAAAGGGATGAATTATATCAAAAATGTCTTGCTTTTTTTCAGCAAATACGACTGTCTACCTATAAACGTAATCCGTTGCCTAGTATTTTATATATAATATTTCATTTTATTTATAAGAAAAAACGGTCTAGCGAAGGTAAGAGCTGGTGTCAGGTGATAAATTACCGTCCGCTAGACAAAGAGCAGAGCAGGTGATACATTCTCTCATTTGCCGCTCGTTTATAATCCACATTTATATCCACAGAATAAAAGAAAATGCTGCCTCATTTACTTATTTTAAATCATGATTCATCAACAGCCTCTTAGGCCAGGGCTTGCTTCATCCAACATTAAATGGAAGGTTTTTACTGTCTCATGGTGTAATGATAAACATTGATAAGGATCATGAAGTCCCGAATTCGAGTCCCGAGTATTTTTAAATTTCTAACAATAGTCCTAATTCAAGAGCTCACCGGTACACTTGTACTACGGAGAGCACGTTAAGCTACGATGCTCCTGATTTATCTCCGGTCGTGTCCGGGCCGTCGTCCCGTCGGAATAGGAGGAAGAGGGCACAGAAAGTCTGCACACAGACTTGTGCACTGTGTCATCATGGTCGGTCATTATTAGTCTTACTGGGAAATTATATTATTAAGAACCATATTTATATGAATCATAAGGCCCACGTTGGGTTGTCATAAGGCATCAGGCACCGAATATCTCCCAATACCCTCCAATCACTGTAAACAATGTGTCCCTAATCTATTAGCTACAGTGAAGACTTAGTTTACTATAAAATGTATTTACAAAAATATCAACAGGCGTATCTTAGTATTTTTGTAAATACAGTCGGGTTCTCAAAACTCTCCGCATTAAAGATATGCACTTGTCAAATTACGCACGTTGTCGAAATAATTTAACATCGTGTTCCTAAGGTTAACTTTGCAAAAAAATTATATATAAGTTAGGCCCTTCTTTCAAACAGAATCGGATTTATGGGAAAAAATCAAATTATTTAGGTTACTGTGCAAGGATGTATGTTTATCTACAATCATGGTATATTTAGCATGACAGTTCAGTATGAAATCGTGTGTCTTGCATTTTTGTAACTCAACGACCGTAGCTTAATAAATGTATTTTTACTCCTGGACTCTCATACATCTAACATTGAAACCATTATCATGATAATGGTTAATATTGGAAATACCCGTTGACACCTCATGTCAATATTCAATAAATACCTGTAGCGATATTGCGAAATAACTGGTTTGCATTATCCAGCGCTAGAATATTCTCGAATTTAGGCCAGAATTCCTTCCGGGGTCGAGAGCGATAGACATCCGGCATAGCTTCGATGACTTTCGATGAGGGTTTTCCAATTACTGTTCTATATTATAGGGATTACGGTTCAACTGAAGAGATTCGTGTTAACCACAACTTTTAAATGAAATTCGGTAATGTTACCGCAATCATTGACACGTGACAGATTTTTATAGCCTTTTATACCTATTAGTTTTAATTAAACCGTTAAAGATGGATAATTCACCTCGATAATTTAATAGAAAGAAGTATTTTAATCATTTTTAAATCACATTACTTTACGGACAGATTTTATGATAACATTCGCGGCAAACGCTAACAAAGTGCCTAACGGGATTCAAATGAAGGGACGGAATAAATTGAAACAGAAAACGCTCGCTGAAATTAATTACCTGGCCAGGGTCATGCATAAAGAATGAGGTTAGTGCTTGTCGAAAAGGGTTTTAGGTCTCCAGACCGCCTAGACTGAGCAAAGATCACCAAATTACATACCTAAGATAATTAACTTCGTTAGGTGAGTTTTAATTGCTTTTCATTATTAACTTATTTTAGTTTTAACTATCGTCGTAAATTAATTAGTAATTAAAATTTCTAAAACACTTTTAACACTTTTGCAGTCGAGAAGGTTGGAAAGTGACAATTAACATGTTCTTGAAAGAAATCCGCTGACGATCTCTTTCATATGAACACACGTTCTTTCGATTAATTTCTTTCGCCAAGTTTACAATATACATAGTAAGTGGTAGGTACACATGGAACCTATTAAACTGTAAGAAATCTTTCCAATGTCGCAAAAACAATTGTGCTGTTGCGTTTTCTTTGTTTTTTTTTAATCTCCGGTGGCCTATTACAGGAAGAAGAGGACAAGAGGAGTATTAGTATGTATGTTGGAATAATATAACGCTGGAGGTTACCAAAAGTCTACGACAGCCCGCTAGCTCCAATTACTAAAAAAAATTGCCCACAAAAAGCTTATTTAACTCAGTTGGGTCTTTAAAAAACATGACATTGATTTTTACGACACGTCATAGAGAGACGTAAGCAACGCAATCGTAGAAAAACGTTACGTTGATGTTACGTTAGATTGCTCGATCGCCGTTTCACAAGATTTCACAATTTTTATTTTCATACCAAACTCAAAAAGATGTGAACGTTTTGCGTTCGCCTCAGAGCCAGTAATAATTAATTAACTAAATTAATTTAACGGAGGTTATTAATGTATATTAAAATTTTAAGGTTGGTTACGTTGGCGGACTGATTGTTTAATTCATTATGTGAATTATTTTGAATCCCAATTATACTCGGAAATTTTAAGGGCGTTATGAAAATTTAATATTAATTATGAAAAGTTCTACGCTCTTTGTTTGCCGTTCCCGTCTGCCATGCCTCATGAACGAAAAAGTTTGTGAGATGGCCCATTGTAGGAGCGTAAAATAGGTGTCTATGAGAGTCAGTAATTGTTAGAGGTCTTAAAGGATTGATCGTTTGCAATCTTATGCAATAAAATTAATTTAAAAAATAATGCTGGAGAGTTTGTTGGTCAGTATTGGCGTGTTAATTTCAAGAATTACTACTACCGGATTCAAAAATATTCCTGTATCGAACAGTCCATTTATCAAGGAAGGCTTTAGACTATATACAATGACACTACGATTAATAGGAGCAGAGTTACGCGGGAGAATCCGCGAGGTGGTATTAGTAATTAATATTCCGTAGCCTATAAAAACGCTGGGTAGTAAACAAAGGACTTGTGGAATCGGTAATATCGATTGGCAGGACAAGGACGTCCCTAATGCGAGCACGGCCGAGGCTCGTACACGTAGGTAATGAGAGTAACAGGTCGTTCCTTATTGATTCTTGTACGTGTTAATGAGTAGTGAGGATGTACCTTTTTATTACTGACGCCCATTAATATCTGCATGTTTATGTAGGTGTTGCCCTCCTTTATCAATGGGATCATTTTAGAAAATTTGTATAATCCTGTCCAGACAATCGACACACCAGTTTAATAATAGTTATTATCATATATGACGCACGAAACAGGGAACCTCTTAACAATTAATTTACCACTAAGATTAAAGTATAGCCTATACTTCAACTGAGACAGCTACAAAACTAGGCGAAATTTCGATTAATCTTTCCAATTGTTTCGGATATTGTACCAGACAAATAAAACGATATTTTTATATTATATTTAGTTAAACAGAGCTAGGATTGAGTATATAAAAAGCAAGACTTTGTCCACCATTATTGAAGATTCCTAAAAACGCGGCTTATACGAATCATGTAATAAAATATTTGCACCAAAAAGGAATTAATAAAATGTGAAATTTGAAATAAAACAATAAAAAGCACACCAGAAGAAAAGTAGAGAAATAACATAGAAGCAAGCATTGGTTGTACTAATATTTAGTCAAAGGATTTTGCCAGCAAATTTGTAGCGAGTCTCTAATAAATTATGACTGAGTAAACTGCCAGCAAACCTACGTGCGGTGAAGGCACAAAAGTTTTTACGCTTTATTAATGTGGTATGCTTTTGTTGAGGTCATGTCTACACGACCTGTAATTAATTATATTCGTTAGTAAATTGTGGCGGCGGTTGAATGGGAAACCGCACGAAACGCGACGTGGCTGTTACTTTACGTGTGACGGATAAGCATTTACTCTGGCATTGCTATAAAACTTGTGTTTAGACACAGCAAATATTATGACGACACTTATAAGAAGTAGTGCCACGCTGGACTGCAGCAGAATTGGAAAGGCCCCGAGGAAGTCTTGCTCATAAGATATTGCCACAGCTGTGAGTTATGTTTCGTCCGATACCTGAGTGTTAGAGAGAAGCAATGTTACCCAACATGCTTGCGTAAGAATTATGGATGTCTATGGGCGTAGGCTTAGGAAAAGTTAGTGCCATGCGTGGTTCGTGTATGTTCCTCCTATGCAACGAAATTGGGCCGGCAGGACCGGAGAGGTACCTCTCGCTCACTTGATACCGGTGGAAGGTGACAGCGTCGCTGTCGCGTTTTGTGCTGTTTGTGAGTTGTCGGTGGCCCATTGGAGGCCCCCCTTCCCCCGGGTGATAGGAGGGCAAAATGTCTGTGTAACAATCATGCGAATGTCCACGGACGTCGGGCGTCATCAAAAGACTCCGATTTCTCGTTTGCCCCCTTATGCTATAAAAGGAAGATAGTCATTTAAAGAGTCAGACTGCTCGATTACCCCTGGCACCATAACAACACAGACAAAACACTATGTTTACATGTATTCAATAAGCAATGTAAAAAAATACATTTCGAATAAAGCTAAGTTAAAAGCGTTGTATAATTTATGGCGCTCCGTGAATAAAATGGATGCGTCTCTGAGATAAAAACCAGCGTTAATGAAATAACTTTACTTTAAGTAGTTTACTCATTTCATTAGGGATTTGTTTAAAGATGTTCATGCTATTTAAATAAATATATTCTGTCTTTCTTTCTTTTCTATTTATGCTTACTAGGAAGAGGTAGTGTCATGCTGCATAGGAGGAGGTAGTGCCATGCATAGTGCATAGCTACATCCTCCTATGCAACGGAATTGGGCCGGCACGACCGGGGAGATATCTCTCGCTCACATAATACCGCCGTAAAGTGACATCTTCAGGGTCGCGTTTCGTGATATTTGTGAGCAGCCGGTGGCCCTTTGAAGGGGGGAGGCAAAGGAGGGCAACGCATCGGTATAGTAATTATGTGGATGTTCATGGACGTCGTAAAAAGACACCGATTGCTCATTTGCTCCCCTATTCCGTAAAAAAAATATTTATGAAAGTAATAACGTCTTTATTCCCGTCATCGTCACGCTAAGCACATGAAAGTGGAGCAACGCCAACTAGTAGTTACACGGTGCCACGGATGTGTTTAGTATTTAGTAGCAAAATACGGATCACCTATACATGATAGTATTAAGTTTTCACTTTTATCCGCAGCCGAGAGTGTCTCATTTTAAGTTGCTACTAGAAATGCAAAAGTTTGGTATGTTTCATTAGAATAGTTTATCCTAACCTACTAAGAGTTTAAATGCGCAAGTTGGTACCTATATCAATTGTTATTCTTTCACGCGAAAAACTATTTTTGTGTGGATTTGTTGAATACTGCCACAGATATTGGTTGTAACAGGGAGTATCATGTTTTGTGTTTTAATTAATAATTTCATACTCAAGCTTTACTATTATTATTACTACAAAGCCTACAAAACTACTATATGCAGCACATTTATATTTCGTAAGTACCTCATTTTTGTTTTTTGTATATCGGACTATCGATACAGCTAAACATCTGCATAAAGTATACTGCTGCCTAACTGCTGGAGTTGCGCATGTTTATGCACGTTAGTATACTTACTGAAATTTTATGTCTGCTCGTAAACCAAATATTAGTAAATAAAATAATACGTACAAATTTTAGGTTACTTATTAACTTTTGTTACAATTTCTAACAAAAGTTAGCAAAAAAAGCACAAACATTACGTCTAAACGTACTAACGCTTGAATAAATAAATAAATTTTATATACTATTTCCACAATTATTTGATTTCAATTTACAACTGGTTTCGACTTATTATCATCAGATAAATAAAATATTTTTGTAAGAAGGTAGTTGAAATTAATTCGAAAAATTTAATTGTGTTAGTTTTCATGTTAGCTTATTGAATTTAATTTGAAATCGAAGAATTTAATTCAACTACCGTCTTGCAAAAATATTTGTCCACCTGATGATGACAAGTCGAAACTGGTCGTAATTGTAAATTGAAATTAAATAATTGTCGTATATAAAGCTTTTTTATTTGTTGAAGTGTTAACATGAATTTCCACCAAGAAGTGACAGACAATACATACAATCAACTATAGACTTACTAACATAAGATTACTTACAGAAGTAAATGTTCAATAACCGTACGAACACTGAAATGCATAAACTTTTGCACGTCATAGCAGAAATTAAATACCAGGGTAACATAAAATGCGAACATTTAAAAGAAATAAGACGGCGCGGCGGCCACTCACCGAGCCTGTGCGACAGTCCGATGGTCTTGTTTTCCGGATCGTAGAACGTGAGGATCTCGTGTTTGGTCTCCTGTACGAGGACGTTGAGCCACACGCTCAGGTTGGTCCCCACCATGTGCATCAGACCGAACCGCGCCACGATCTTGTGCTTGTACACTTTCATCTGGAAAATGTTATGTCTCTTCTAGCATACAAACATTTCTGGAGTTTTTTTAAGGTACGATAAGTTACTATTATTTTATGTAATTTCATAAGGTATTAGCCGGTCGCCCTTTGGGGGAAGGGCAAAGCATCGGCATAGCAATTATACGGATGTTCATGGGCATCGGTAGTCGTTAAAATTCTCCGATTGCTCGCCTGCCCCCCTTTACTGTAAAAAAACGATATAATGTGTTAGGTATGAAAACTATATTAGGTGATAAATCGTATGAGTAGTGACCGGTGAAGCGTAACGCTTTAAGGCGCTTACGACACTTGTGTCTCTGCACACCTTTCTCGTCGAATACTAGTTCGTTCCCACACACACAATTCTTCTTCTGAAATATTTTCATCATATATTATAAGATAAGCAAGCCACCGGGCGCCCATAAACATTCGCATAAAGGCTATACGAATGTGTGAACCTCCTTCCATATTCCCATCCAATGGGCTACCGAAAACTCACGTGTATCATGTGTCCTCACTCCTGTCACTCCCTGCTCACGCCTGCCCAATTCGGTCGCAATGCAGCATGAAGAATTGCTTTGCTGAATTTGCATTGCATTTGCATGCACTGCAGCTGAATTGGGCCGGTCTGTAGGCATATCTCGCTTACATGATACCGGCGTAAAGTGATATATTCGGTGTCACATTTAGTGCGGTTTGTGAATAGTCGGTGGCCCATGGGGGAGGAGGTGAAAGGAAGATAATGCACCGACACAATAATTATATGGATGTACATGAGCGACGGTGGTCGTAAGAGGCTCCAATTTCTCGTTTGTCCATCTATACTATAAAAGAAATGTCAGCTAATTCTATGCAGTAACAATCCTCTTATAAACTACTGCACGGAGATTACCTGAGTAAGACATAATAAAATGGTGTACGTGTAATAAAACAAATAAATGTCCGCACACATATACACTACACGTTCCTAATTCCCTTTCCCAATTCAA
Organism: Eumaeus atala; assembly: GCA_017140195.1. Classification (NCBI taxonomy): domain Eukaryota; kingdom Metazoa; phylum Arthropoda; class Insecta; order Lepidoptera; family Lycaenidae; genus Eumaeus; species Eumaeus atala. The sequence goes on along the minus strand of JAFELO010000370.1, from coordinate 705,935 downwards.
TAAGCCAATACGAAAGTCAGTGGACCATATACTTCAGGACTTTATTAATTTCGAAACAATTTTCCGTAGAGTATAAAATATGTTTTCTTATTAGGCACATATATTCAAGTCGCAGTCATACACTTAAGTTCTCGTGGAAACCGAAGGAGAACGGTGGAGTGGGTTATACTGTAATGTGTGACGAACTTATTCTAAAAAAATCTATAAAAAATATCACAGTTAATAAAAAGGACAAGATCTATTTTTATTCCGAGTGAGGCAATGACCCTTTTTCCAAACCAGAACGTTACAGTCTCGTTAAGCAGAAGTTAAGGGATCATCCCTTACCCTTACCCAGGGCGGTACACCACTATAGATTGATGACAACTGTCGTTTATATAAAGAGGATAATGAGTGTTGAGGTAGCAAGGCAAACCCGTAAGGTTTGTGACACATGACACGGTTCCCTCTGCCTGCCTTAGCCTATTCTGACCTAAAGAGTGATCGCTGTTCTTACTTGACTGAGATCTGAAGTGAAGCGGTAGTTGAAATCAGCAATGTAATGTCCTGCTACATAAGAGGAGGTAGTGTCTTGCATGGTGCATGATGCTACATGCTTCTATGCAACGGAATTGCCCCGGCACCACCGGGGATTTCTCGTCTGCCCCCCCCCCCCCCGTGGCTTTAAAAAACCTATCCACCAAATAAAAGGCAAGTCTTAAAGTGAAAATAAACAGTTCCTCGCGCAATAATGTGTTATGCCACTTTACGATAGCTTGTGACAACCAAGTTTATAAATTAAGTACTGTTTATATTTATGTTCGTCTCGGAAATTTGTGGCGAAATTACTTCATTTGTTAATTTAGATTTTAAGTATTGATCGAAAAGTGTATGTTTATTCTGTTGCAAGTGATTAAATCAATTGCATCAATTAAATTTACGTTCACACGTGGCATGTAAACGTAAATTTAATTGAATCGAAAATCTTTCTACACTTCTACATTTTCTTGGAGTACAAATACAAACCTGTAAAGTTCTTCACAGAAGTGAAAAATAGATTCTCGTTTAGATATACGAATTAAATGTTTTTATATTGTTTCCTTTTTAGTCAAAAAATCATAAAAAATCATTGAGAAGTTTCATTGGAAGGAATGAAATGAAAAAAATATTAAGAGATCTTTATGAAAACAGAATTACGTAAATATTTGACGTACCCATATCGATGAATAAATAAGAGGACATCTTGCTGAAAGATTAAACTATTGAAGAATGCAAAATATTAAAAGAAGTACATTAGTATCACAGCAAAAGTTTGAAATTATGTTTTATTACCTTCGTGTTAAACGCTATTGCTGATGTCACCTGGTTATTGTGAAAGATATGGAATGTCAAAATCATTTTGGCTTTTTGTTGACAAAAAAGTATATGAAAACCACAAATATATTTTCATGTATTTTGCCTCTTCTCTTTATTGAAACAGATGAACCGCCTACTTCGGTTCTCACCTCGTTTCATGAGAAAGACACATATAAAGTTATTGATCCTTCGTTGTTAAGAAAAATTAAGAGCAGCCAAACCGTTGACAACTACTTATTGAGAAAAGATAAAGCACTTCTGCGATCCTCACCTCGTTGTTTAGAAAGATGAAGTACATCTGTATGAAGATGAAGGCCATGCGCGTGGCTGGGGTCAGCGCGAGCAGCACGTTGTGGCAGTTGGTGTTCCTCTCCAGCTCCCAGTACTGGCCGAACTCCAGCCCCGAGTAGATCATTGAACCAATACCGAAAGCTGTACAACAAAAATGTTAAAATAGACTATAACGTTCGGAGTGGTTTGAAACAGTTAATTGGTGGTGAATTTTGCTACTTTTATCTAGTTTTTAGTCATTTTCAATTATTAGACGAACAAAGTCAGATATTTTTACTCTTTAGTATATTATTGATTTAGATCCATCAAGAAAGCTAATGAAATCAAAAAAGCTACGTAAAATTATCAACTAAATTAACTGAAATGCACAAGCATGGTTAAGAAGTAGCAGCGGTTCCGTGTGTCAGTTCAGCGTCGTTCAGGCTATTTAAAAACACCAACCAGTATTTTTGCAAGTTACGGCTTTCTTATTCCAGCATTCATTTTTTTCCTAAGAAAAGATAGTCTCAAGGGCTTAAGCCTCGGACTAAAATGAGCAGTCTTAAGGTTCCAGTGAGACTGGCTGAATAAATTGTTTGTTTCGTTACTCGTATAATGTACTCCGGAGCGAGTCGGCATAATAACGAATAATATCCTTGCAGTAGCGTAACCCAGTTCTGCAGTTTCAACAAAAAGTACTACAATATTAATGTTTTTTTTTATATTTTATGTTAAAATCCCGGCTGCATTTCGAAGAGGTTATGGTCCATGGGAAGCAATGTATTACACTGTGGCATTGTGTGCGAACTTAAGCTGGGCCGGTATGTGTTAAATGTCCAAGCAAGGATTTGTATTAGCATTTTTAGATTTATTTCGGTATTAAAATATACGTTTTGGAATGCGGTCGTCTCAATTTAGGGAGAAAAGTTTTATTTTATTATTCTAAGCCTTTCCCAATGGAAGAAAACGCATACAACTCTGTCTTCTTGTTGCATCTTTTATTAATGGACCTTTATAGATAATCTAAATTTGTTGCAAAAAATGCGTTAAAAATTGTGAAAGTAGTGTTACTGTAATTTGTAGCGTTTGAGTAAACTTAAGAAATCATCAATGTGGCCGAAACCGTATGTGCGAGCTTACGCGTCGCTCGTCCTGACTTAGTTTGTTCAAATTCAATTACAGCTATAAATTAACAGCGTTTATTCTCGTGTTAGCGCTGCCAGAGTGAGTCCCCGGGACTTCCTGAGAGGAATACGAGACTTGCTCAGAGGGAAAACTAGAGTGTACACTGGCGCGTTTCGCGCGGTTTCTTTGAGTCAAGTGGCCCATCAAAAGGGATAGGTAAATGGGGATGGTGTAAGGAAGGCCAACGCTTCCACACACTAAGTTATTGGGCATGTTGGTTTATCCTGTTGTGGTATAATACTATTATTTAAAAACTCGCAAGCGCCAGATTTTGGATATGCGTCCTTGACGTCATTCTCGACTGTCCAAATATTAAATAGAAACTAACTCACCAACGGCTCCCATTCTCAAGTAGAAGCTTCCGTAGTGATGAGTCCGCGAGGCCAGCGCGAAGCCCAGGGACAAGCGCTTCGCTGCGAGGTGCGGGGGCAGGTGCGGGGAGGAGCTGCGCTCCGTGCGAGACGAGCAGGACTCCGACTCAGATGGAGAACTGGACTCTGACTCTGTGTTAATGAGTGTTACAGTAGTTCAATTAATGTTTTTTTTTATATAGCATAAAGTGGCAAACGACCAATCGGAGTCTTTTGATGACTACCGATGCCCAGGGACATCCGCATGATTGTGACGCAGATGTTACTTTTTTCCCATTCATAGACTACTTAAAAATCAAGTAGCACGGTTTTGCGAATTGGCGGTGATTGACACCCATGGTGGTGCCTAACGTCCGTTTAGTTTAGGTAGCTCGTTCTAATCACGTCGTGTTGGGGGTCACACACATGCTATAGTCTCATCATCAGGTGGACCTCCCCACAGAGCGCCACAGGTCACGAACAAGAGCCACGCGCATCCAGCGTATCCCCGCCACCTTTCCCAAGTCGTCAGTTCACCGGGTAGGAGGCCGTCCCATACTCCGTCTGCTGGTGCGGAGCCTCCAATCTATAGTCTATATGTTATAGTCTATCTTATGATAAACCATCATGTGTGTGGAGACCGCTTTATGAGAGCTCCGCTTACCTGGAAAACGAGAGCTTTGTTTGGAGCAGCCGTGGTCGCCGGCGAGATAACAGAATTGTCTTAACAAACAACTGTGTACATTTTCAAGTGTTTCAACTTTTAGTTTCTCATTTCCATGGAATCATGGCTACCAAGCGTCAAACCACAGGACTCAGCTAGTTAATATATAAATTTAAAATAACACTATGTTAGTCTTTACTTTACATATTTTGTACGTGTATGTGCCAAAACACAAACACTTTCAGTTACAACTTTTTGGAGGAGGCAGTGCCATGCTGCATAGGAGAAAGCAGTGCCATGCTGCATAGGAGGAGGTAGTGCCATGCTGCATAGGAGAAGGCAGTGCCATGCATGGTGCCTGACACTACATTTTTTGGAATTGGGCCGACATGACCGGGGAGGTACCCCTCGTTCACTTGATACCGCCATAAAGTGACACCTACGGTGTCGCGTTCGTGTAGTTTGTGAGTAGCCGGTGGCCCATTGGGGAAGTGAAAAAGAGCTCAAAGCAACGGCATAATTATTCTGATGTTCATGGGCGCCGGTAGTCGTTGAAAGACTCCGATTTCTCGTTTGTCCCCCTATGCTATAAAAAGTTATCTAATCACAAATGTGAGGGCAGTATGAGTGGCAACATTTACTTGCCCAGCCGTAACACGGTAAGAGTAGGTACTAAAAGAGCTTAAAAGAAATTTCTTTATAAATAACACAAATTTTTTCACCCCTTCTTTCTACATTATATTATCTCTAAAAGAATAATATTATCTCTAGAAGACGAAATAAGAATATTATCGGAATAAAAAATGACCTTTAGTTATGGTTGTCAGTTGTCAAAGAAAAGAGAACCATCTGACGGACGGTCCCCTTTGTTCCCTTAAGCGGCTTACTATAAACCCAATCTGAAATTTTTTCACACAAGTGGCAAAGTCTTTACAGATGCACTCCGTATTTTCATAATTCTGTTTCATTTTCGCTGTTGATGCAGTTTTTTTTAAATATGCTTAGATGATAATAATGTTGCATTTCTATCCTGACAACTGTTTGGAATATGAGAAATGTACGACATTTATCGCGCAACATAAAAACAGTTTTATCCCAAGATAGAAGTTCATTTTATCCATACTAGTGTTATAAATATGAATGTAAGTTTGTTTGTTACGCATTCACGCGAAAACTACTTAAACGATTATCATCAAAGTTTGTACATATATTTTGAGTGGTATTATGAAAGACAGGATATTTTTTCTAAACACTGCCTCGTGGTCTAGTGGTGAGAATGTTCAGCCACAGACGTAAGGACCGGGATAAGAAAATCATCAGACCAAACAGGGTGTTATTCGTCATCATCATCATCATTATCAGCCCTTATCGGTCCACTGCTGGACGTGGGCCTCTTTCAATGAACGCCAGGACGACCGATCTCCCGATACTCGCATCCGTCCCGTTATTAGGAGTTTTCAATGTCTACAGTACGGAGCCAGGAAATTAGCGGCGCCACACCCCGTACCTCAGAGAGCACGTTAAGCAGTTGGTCCTGCGCCGGATTTCTCTCCGGCCGTATCGGATTGCCGTTCCATCGGAGTAGGAGAATGAAATAATAGAGAGTGCACTTGCGCAAATACTTGTACACTGAAATGTAATATCCCGCATAGATCCTTTTCAATAGAGATTGCAGCTGTAGCTGAAATTCGACGAGGATGACATTATTATTATTATAATTTAAAAAAATACGAATCCCGAGAGATGCCGCGGGCAAAAGCTAGTATGGAATAAACAACAATTTTATCCAAGCCTTGTATGATCATTGATCAGTTTGAAATACAACATTTTCGTTCACTGATGGCGCAAATGGAAATATAAACTTTGTCGAGCCATTTGGCCATCAGAAAGGAGGCTTGCCTAGGTACCACCATTAGATGATAGCGAAAACCGAGGCTTTTAGGTGTATTGGCAGGTCACGGTTTATGGGTTTTGAATAGTCAAGGCACGCCGCATGCTCTCGGGATTTCGCTTAGAGTTATGCATATTCATATTTCTTGCGATATATATTTTATGAATATTTAAAGTTAGTCACAGATTTATGAAACAAAATAAAAATATTTTTCGAATAAAAGTAAATAAAGCTTAAAACTAGTAGCAATTTAGTTTGTAACTTTACTCGCTTCATCTATTTCTTAAAATGTAATTGTAATTCTTTGATTATAATAAGGGTGCATGAATAGTTCTTAAATGCTATTTTGATCGGTCCTTGAAAGAAGACATTTTGTCGCCAAGTTAGGAAAGTTTCTTACTAGAAATTTTTCTGTGGGAACTTAAAAAACCGTCAGTCTTCACATTAAAAAAAACCAGCCCAGTTGGAGCCGGCCACGTTACGAAGGTTCCATACCATCGGCAGGTACAGGTATCATATATTTTTAAAAGTCCATCCATCCGTCCGTCTTTTCGTCTGTACGTCTGTCTTGTGAAATATCACAGAATCCTACATTTGACAAGCAGTAAAAAATTATACAGAGGCATAAGTCGTTCCAGAGAACGGACGGAATAATTGTTCTGTTTTTTTTCCTCCAGAAGTTCGCCTAAAAAAATTAAAATTATGTTATAAGAATGTACTCGATTTGTATGGGAAATCATTAAAAATAAATAGGGACCCAAAGCCATCTCTTTCACACCCACTTAATGAAGCGGTTGCCGCGGTGTTCGTTTACCTATTTTAATTAAAAATGCGCCAAAACTCTTTATACAATACATTTTCTCCGACACCTTCCTTTTATAATCTCACTTGCCACTTACTCACTTTAGAACTCCACACTTAAGTTTCGTATACATATCTAGATAGTTTATTTTTCGTTTACCCTACCTACTATGCTACTCTCTGTAGCATATAATATTGGGCTCTACTACCTAAGCTAGGGAATTGGAGCCAAAATGGATACCACTTTTAACACTGAGCGACTTACCTCACCTTATCAACTAGAGGGGAAGCGCTAGGCCGAGTACTTTATTTTTAAATCGATTAATTTTATGAGTTATTATTTATTGTATGGATACAAACAAGGTTGGCAGCTATGGTGTCTGATGTGTGGTAGCAGGCACCAGTCATCCAAATACTCACTGCTAGTGAAAACATACAAACATGTATTTGTTGATTCTGTAATTTCAGAAAGTTCATACCCCAGTTTAAAATCTAAAATCATGTTTGTTTCTTTACATTGCAAAGTAGTGTTGCTACTTATACTGTTGTTACAGATTGAAATCCGTAATTTAAAAAAATATTTGCGATGTTCACGTTAATTTGCGGTCATACGGTGGCGCTATCGCAGGCGCTAGTCGACATGTTTGCCAACGTAACGAGCCGCCGTCTGGAGCTCACTTCGACGTCTATTTGTTTCTCCGCCATCCTCCATTATACGAATTTGTACGCATTTGACTTCAGCGAAAATATAAATATGAAAATATTTTTGTCACGAATATACTTGGTTCTTGATTTCTGGTTGTACTTATGAAGGAAACCATGCTACGATAACCTGATTATGATAAACGATCCCACGCTCCTTACTATTATATCCTAATAGATAAGGTTATAGTATAGATACTAAAGTTATGAAGGTTAAACATTTGGTTATTTGTGTTGGTTTTGTTAACATTGAACAGTTTGCAAAACTACTGGACCGATCCGATAAAGTTTTTTAGAATAGGTTATATGATATTTTCTAAAACGTTTGATAATTTTGATAATGAAACCAAAATAGTCCACCCGTGACCATGGGTGCAGTGAAGCTTCTGAAACGTCGGGCTAGTTAAATAATTAAATAAACCGCGTTAAAATCCATTAAAGTAGTTTTATTGTAATAACGTAAACAGATTTGTGAAAAAATATCAAAGTAAATCCTTGTTACCCTGCAGAAATTATTGACATGTAGCTGTCCCGACAGAAATTATTGACAAGTAGCTGTCCCGACAGAAATTATTGACAAGTAGCTGTCCCGACAGAAATTATTGACAAGTAGCTGTCCCGACAGAAATTATTGACAAGTAGCTATCCCGACAGATGTTGTTCTGTCGTAAATTTAATTTGTTGTGATTAACATCATACTGACTCATCATTACCATGGCTTTATAATTTTCATATTTGTATAAAATATTGAAATTTTGCCATATTTCGTGAAATGTACATGCGAAGCCGGGACAGACTGCAATATATTATATTACCTAACCCATGTTTTTGCTGCTGTTTTGTTTTTTTTTTTGTACGACAAATGACCAATCGGTGCCTTAATTTGACTATGTGTGACATATCTATGCTAGTCAGCCTTTGCTCTGGGCACCCCTCCAATGTGCCACCGACTTATCACAATCCACACAAAATGCGACAGCTAGGATGACACTCTTCACTTTATTTATATATATATATATATATATATATTGCCTATGAAGAGAGTACATGCTGCGTTGCGGATGAAACAGGTCGATAAGACCAGGAAGCTTCCTCTCACTTACTTGATACCGCCTTTAAAAACAGACCGAGAGAAAGTTGCCATAGTACAGTTCCGACGGCTCGTTTGCCCTCTTTAATTTCAGTAAAAATCCTATTACTAATCGGTATGACTTGGGAAAGATTTATTCCCTGGTCACACCATACAGCAAATCAACAACTTGGTTTCTAGAAGTAGCAAGTAGACTTATAATAATATATACAAAGATCAATACTAGCATGGAACAAATAGTTCGCAGTATGGTATGAGCCACCCGCGATATACGCATATTAATTGACCTCTCCTCGTCAGTAGAGTTAAACTTAATATTACTTACACTTTAAAGTCGACTGATGAGAAGCTACAGTGTGGCCTGCTAAGGCGCGTTGACGGATATCATATTCTCCTGGCAACTATTTCCATTAAAATAGTGCGTATGGAAAAGCGTTAAGCCAAAACATTAAGATAAAAATATATATCCCAGCATAAGGCTTATCTTCAAGATTAACAGGAACTACGTCCTATGTTATAAACACACTGACAGTCCGTTCCCACATCGCATGGATATTTCAAAAAACATGGCAAACATCAATCAAATGTCAAATGTTTCGTCTTTATAATATTTGTATACATGGCTTCGCGAATGCTATGAATGAGCACGCTAGAATACTGATTTAATTATTATACAAACAAGTCAGAATCAGGATACCAGTGTCGACCTGGATAATAACAACTCTTAAAAATCATGGTAGCAAAATGTTTTAATGAGTTAAATATTAACATTTCTCCTTTTCTTAGAAAAAAAATATCTTCTTTTCCACCACGGAAAAGAAACTGATCTTCCTATTGACTCAAGTTTAGCGGAAGATAAAAGAAAGAATTTAACAGAATATATTTATTAAAAAAATATTCTATGAAGTTAATGAGAGGCATAGAAATAGTAACAAAACAATAAACAGATGGGTCAATTAAGGAGGGTAATACGGGATGTGCTATTGTATCTGGAACGGAAGACCACCGCTACAGAATCTTGGATTGCTATTCGATATTTAGCTCTAAAGCCATTGATATTCTAAAATCTTTAGAATTTATTCAAAATGGAATAAATTTAAAAAGGAATGTAATTTGTACCGAAATAAAATCCAAATCATGTTTAACAGCTCTACAAAATAATAAAAATATACACCCGCTCATTACAGAAATGAATGAAAAAATTCTCCACGTAATAAAACCTTACTTTGACATTAAATTGATCTGGATTCCTAGTCATCACGGGTTAGTTCGAAATGAAAAAACCGATAATGAAACAAAAAATAAAACTAACATAATGCATATAGGTAAATCATTTGAAGCAAGTCAAGCCGAAATTAAAAAGTTTCTGTAAGTAGAAGGAACAGAAATTGGATAGCAGAGACACGAGTAAATTAATTCTCGATTCTCTCTCGAAGAAACTCTATTTTCGATATGCCCTCAATGTCCTTTTCATAATGGAAACGTCACTAGGCTTCGCATTGGTCATACTAGTGCAACGCACATTCACCTGATTACTAAAGCGGAAAAGAATAAATGCCATAAACGTGGTCTGGACCTAACTGTGTTACACTTGCTACTGGAGTGTCATTCAAAAACGAAAGCACTAAATGTAACGTTACTAATAAAACAGTGCTTAGTTAGAGAGGGATGTATAATAAACTCGAGTGCATGTGGCACTCGAGTTTATTAAAATGATTAAATTATACAACTATATTTAAGTTAATCCTTAAGGACTTGAGTTGTTATAAAACGACCCTAATACTGATTCTGTGGGCATAATCACGACTCAGCAAAATTAATATATCTACTAGGAGGTAATAGCCCATAAAGATTCATCCAATAATATCAATAATACATGAGCTAGCAATATCATCAAGATGATAAGCAAGAATAATAAACAACGTCTATGCAGCGAAATATTTTTTACTTGGTATTGCATAGAACCGGAAAAGTCGGAAAACTTATTTCTTTTGATAAACGTTTATTACAACAATAAAATTTTGTTTCTTGCGTTCTTTGTGGATTTTTTTAAACTACTTATGCCCCGCTGTTTCACCTGCGAAAATTATATCCCAACGGGAGAGAGTTGCTTTTTAGGCATTAAAAGCAAATTTTGTTTCATTTCAGATATCTGTGAAAATATGTCATCCAAATCTGTACGGATATTTTGGCGTGAATGAATAATAAACTTACTATCACCCATATTTAGAAACTATTTTGAAGTACACATATCACCGACCACTGCTTAACTATTGTCATGTGCATAGCTCACTGATCTGAAATATAAGTTATATATGGATGACTGGTACTTATGGAAAAAAATCAGAACAATGGGGCATGACTCGAAGACATTTTATAGATCACGTATTTCTCTAACAACTGAATTGAACATTGTCGCCCACATTTCAACTGCACGATTAGCTTATTTGAAAGTCAAAATCATTGAACTGTCTGAATGTTACCGGCCATGCGTATTAGACGATATTTTAGTTCTACTGGGACTAAAATCAAAAGGTTCGCTGATGTATAAATGGTGCCAATGTCGGTCTCTGAGATCAACAGTCCATTACACACATGTCAATGATCACGCGTCAACGCATACTGTGAGAGTGTTTATGAATACGGGCGTTGCAGACATTCGTATGGATATCTAGTCTATACTTAATATGAAACAGATTCCCGAAAACCTGTCTGTCTGTGATAATTTTCTCAAAATCTACTGAACAGATTATAATAAGTATGTAATATCCAGAGATCCAACTTAGGCGTCTTAGATGCAACTTTGAGTCGCAGGATCGCGTTATCATTTAATTGCATAATCTAATTGAAATCCCCGCGGTGACAGACTCCGAGATTAGTTTAAACCAATCAAAAAACTTAACTTGCATGCTTCCGCAGTTGGTTTATACTACCCTTACACTACCGTTTTCCTCAGACAAAAATTAAATCTAAGTATTAGACATAAAGAGAACTTAATCTAAGGAGAAAGTTGTGCAAATCTCTGGAATATAAACACAAATAAAACTGGGAGCAAAAATATATAAATAGTGTCACAATAAAGCCGACCCATATTACAGCTCCAACACTATAGCATAAAGAATGGATAAACCATTATAAAAAACTTAACTCTTATTGTAGCAAGAATAAATAGTATATATTTTACACTATTACCACTGCTACCATATTATTTATTCAAGTCACAATATAAATTTCCACCAGGAAGTGACTGCACATTCCACCAACTTAATAACAATACTCCTACTTCTTGTGCATGAAATTTATAAGATTTAATTAAAGTGTAGTCTATAGTCACAGAGCATAGAGCGTGTTCACGACGTCTTGTCTCGCGCACACACAACGTAAAGGAAAAAAATATTCGCGTGATGAAAGTTTAAAGAATTACTACTGAAACAAAATTTAAAATTGGTACATTTTCTATTTTAATTCTGGAATTTATTATAAATTGGCATTTTCTATTTACACAGTCCGCATAGACACGAAACGTTTCGTTTTCTTTAAAGAGCTTGGTAAGGTATATAGTTTTTAACAAATAGATTCTCAAAATTAGAAAAAAAGTATTGGGTTTATTTTGTTTAAAAAAAATGTTTTGGTTACAGTATTCGGGCCTCCGTAGTGGTCGATAAGACAAGATAGATATACCATCGTACTCAAAACACCAGGTAGAAGCTCGTAAGAACACCCATTTATTTTTCGCGCGGCTAAGTCCTCAGGTTCGCATACTCTGCTATATGTACTGACAGGGCTGACACATAGATCGTATTAAGTAATAAATAGTGTATTACTAGGGCAGCTGGACTGGTTTTACGTTAAAAATATCCTCCTAAATGAACGTGGGCTCACAGCTCATTACGTATGCACTCTCGAGAGGCAGTCCTTTGCGCAGGACGTACTCGTATGATACAACTGACCACTCAGACAGAGGAGAGAAATCAAGCGCAAGACCAACGGCTTAACGTGTATACCGAAGCATGTAAGTGTGTCCGCCTATTCCCGATTTCCGATTCATCGTCATCATCATTATCAGCCCTTATCGGTCCGCTGCTGGACATAGGCCTCTCTCAATGAACGCCAAGACGACCGATCTCCTGCTACTCGCATCCATCCCGGACCGGCTACTGCACGGAGACCGTCTTCTCACCTGGTCGACCAACACTTCGTTTTCCTAAACGCGGCCTCCAATCCAGGACCTAACTGGCCCATCTGACATCCGTTCTACTGAGTGTACCTCCAATAGACGATTTCTGATTGTTATTAAAAATTGAAAAGCTCGAGTTCGACCACATTCAATGGTACCCTGGTCGGGACGGGGAGAAATGGTGCCTGGATAGACTTAGCCATTCGTGTTGGACAGAATGGCTTAGAATTCCGGACAAACTGCTAGTCATACCGACAAACTGACCAGTCAGTCCGATCAAATTGGCTGATCTGTTCGTGTTATAGGTTGGACGAGTTGGTGCCTGGCGACAAGCATAAGTTACGAGCTACTCACTCGCGACGACGGTGGTGTCGGCGGCGGAGCGCGACCGCTCCCTCAGCAGCGCCGCATACATGTACAGCAGGAACACCATGCTGCCGATGTACAGGTACAGGTAGAAGCCCTGCAATATATCACAGTCAATAAAACTGTCACAACACCTGTTGATAGGAGTCTCCCAGCGCCCGCCACACAACAACAATATGGCTGATATAAGGCCAGGTGCAATGTATTCATTCATGCCACTATGTATTGCTGGATTGGGTGGCTGGACGGGAAGATACCTCTCGCTCACTTGATACTTATGAGGTTGCGCCTTATGAGTTTCCGGTGACACAATGGAGGCGATAGCGTAAGAAGGGCAACACGACGGCATAGCCTCTAGGTGAATATTTACGATGGTCTTCACCAAAAATTTACTTAATTTACTGCTCGTTTGCCTGACTCAACAAGAATCTAAGGATTGTAAAAAAAGTTGCCACTTGCATCAAATTTCGGGCTATAGGCGTACTGCTCTAGCGCCAGCTATATCGGAGAATAATTGTATGGAAGTAAAATGTCTCACCTCATAAAACGATGGTGGAATGTACGTCGAGATGACCTCGGCCATGGGGAACGCGACGCCCATCACCACCAGCAACTTCCCATACAGCGCCGACAGAGTTGTCGCTAGCGCGTCGCTCCTGTTGACAAACGTAATTTATACAATTATTAAGTTTAAAAAATTGGAGCAAATGCGAGTCGGACGAGCACACCGAGGGTCCATTTTTCTCGACGCAGAGAAAAATGCTTTATGCACCGTCCAAACGGGCTCAGGTTGACCGGATGAGTGTGTTGGACTGAGTAAAAATGCTGCGAGAGTCTTCGGCCGCCACGGCCTCCTCCTCCTCCCTCAGTGTTTGGGGGAGGCCCCCATCTGTCAGCGACACGGCAAACACTGAGGGTCCTATACCAATAGGAGTTACGAGTAATTACAACATATACTCCGCCATTTTTTTTTTTCGGAGGGACCTACTACTGATTGGCGGCACTTGTCCAGCCCTAACAGTTCGACTGATTACGGAAGACTTTTTGTCTTCTGGTTTATACTCCGTCATCTTACCTTATCAACTCGGGATATAAATTGGAACAACTATTTATACCACGGGCTACAGTGTGTGTTTTTATCGAAGAAGATATCTGCTATCGTCACCTCTTCAACCTGGAAGACGAGGGTCTCTCCATCATTTGGCTGCGTGTAGATAACGATGAACACTCCCGCGTCTATACGTGTCTATAAAGATCCCATAAAGGAGATACAGAAATAGACCGACTCCTTGAACAAATAGAAACGGCTACAGATTATGTGCTGAAACAGATTCCAAACGTAGAGGCCGTGACACTAGGCGATTTTGATGCCCATCACGTCAAACGAATGGCATTGGCTTTTTTTCACGTACTACCGATCATGCGGGAAGATCTTTTCATTACTTTGCTTAGGCATATGGTTTCACACGATTGGTATAATCGCCCACGCGAATCACAGACGTGGAAGATCTGACTACTTCCTTGTTGAAACTTCTGTCGACCTCCCATCAGGAATCGGAAACCAGGTAGATAGCTACCTGGTTCACGGTTCAAAAAACGGAGTTCATTTCCGATTAGACCTACTGTTAAAATACGGCTTGCCTGTTTTTCCATATAAATAATATAGCACATTAGCCAACCTACTTGCTAGAATTGTTGCGAATGGTGTCAATATCATTTTTCTTTAATAAAATTACACAACTACAGAGCCGATCGAGTTTCGTTGTGGGCACACAGTTTTAATTACATGTTCTGTATTCATATTAATTCAGGCTTTCTGATTGTAAAAACCCTTCCGGAACTCACCCCGTAACAGTACGACCACGCCCGGTTTTTGTAGGCTGGCGTCGCGTCTGGCACTATACGTCAGCAGATTGGGATGGGATGCGGCCATTTTTGGTATCCCACCCATGAAGGCGGATTTTCTGTTTTTTATCGCTGATGTGATGTTTCAGGGAATATAACTTTTCATTCCGTTCTCGGCGGTACCGATTGGCGGCATGTCGCAACCTTGGCTTGGACGCTCCTGTAAGTTGGTACTTCGCCATAAACTGGAGTATGTAGCAGTAGCGAGTACACAAGACCAAAATACCAGAACACTAAATAAGTAGTATAATTCTGCCTCTAGGTCCTTGAAATAATTTATTGCCAAATCAAAGTCAGAGTAAGCAAAATTGCCGAGAGACTAGTTCGCCTTCCTTCAGGAACTTGTGCATTCTGGCCTCTCGCTAAGGCTGTTTTAAGGAATTTTGCTAATGCATCCCTACCTTTTTTGCATCGGAATGATGAACCGCAGGCTTTTGACACAAAAGAGAAAGCCGAACTTCTGGGCTGTGCCTTCTCGTCGAACTCCTTTATAGATGATGAGGGAATCCCGATGCGTTCGATCCCACGGCGTGATCATCCGGTGCCGGATATTATATACTGGCAGGGTGCCATGCGTAAAACACATCTTTCCCTGCACATCCATGAGTCAAGTGGGCCCGATGGCATCGTTTCGATTGTGCTACGAAAATGTGTTCCGGAGTTGGCTCCGGTATTGACGCGCCTTGGCCGATTCTTCTACTCTATTGGCGTAGTCCTGAGCTCTTGTAAGACAGCTATAGAGCAGCCGATCCTTAAAAAAAGTGACCGATCCATCCAACCACATACATATTGCGATAACCCCTCTGTTTTCCAAAATTATATAATCCATTATCTATTGCCAGCCCTTGCGATACATAGAATATCATCAAATAATTAGCGACCGCAGTACGGTTTCCGCCGGGGCCGTTCAGTTGCTGTAATTCCAATTTACTTAGCGTACCGATAGGCGTAGGCAGTTGTAACCAAGGGGGAGGCTTTGGCGCTTAGTCTGGATGTAGCGAAGGCCTTTAATCGAGTTTGGCACGACTTACAAAGTTTTTTTTATACGGACTTCCTGGGAAGCTTGTTGACAAATCGCAGCAGCAACGTCGTGGTTGACGGTGCATGCTCCGCCCTTAAACTTGTCAGCGCTGGTCCCCAAGGCTCTCTTCTATATTCTACGGTGTTTCTTCTACATATCAATAAATATTATATATTGATATGTATAATCATAGTTGCTAAAAAGTAGTGGCCTTCATTGCTATGTAGATGATAGCACTGGGGATGTTTTATACGATGGCCGCTCCAACACGTCAAGGAGTATCGGAACAAGCTTGTGTCTGAAGTCAAGGTTTTGTAGTTGAAATTCTCGGAATGGGGCCTACTAAATTTACTCCAATGTAACCCCCATAGGTATAAGTTGTAAGTAAAACTAGTGTAAGTTCACGCGTTTACCGCTAAAAAGTCACCCTTCGTCGTATCTCCTCCTTTTCAAAACACATACCTATCGACCTCAACTAGTATCGGAATATTTGGCGTCGGCATATCTAGTAACATTCAGTTCTGCGATTATTTCGAAACGAAAGCTAAATTAGCCTCAAATAAGCTATGGTATAGAAAGGTGTGCACAGTAGAGCGAAGTAGCACTACAATCCAGCCCGTCCGCAGCAACTTTGCAAGGCGCAGCTCCGGCCACATATGGAGTAGTGCTCCCACCTGTGGGCAGGGGCCCCGCAATATCAGCTCGTTTCATTTGACCGTACACAACGTACAGCGACTCGAATCGTTGGCGACTAAATTATTTCCGGACAGGTCCTACGGAGAGATATTGGTTCAATGTGCGTCTTTTACCGTATTTTATGTAGAAAGTGTTACGTAGAATTGTTCTGCTTAACACGAGCAGCACTATTCCATCTCGGACATCCGACGCCTAAGTTCCATTCCCATCACCTCGATGTACGTATATCCTCAACAGTGTGGTTTTAACGCCACTTTTTACCGCGTACTGTGGAATAATTCCACATTCAAATCAAATAAAGCAGGCTTCGGCGGTTTCCTGTCACGCATTATTTGTCACTTTTCATGAAATCGTTTCCATAATCGAGACGGGAGCTTAGAGAACTTCGTTTCTTTACATTCCTTTAATCTACACAGGTAAAGGAGCACGACCTGGGCGGAATTCAAACCCACGACTGCACGCGTGTTAAATCCGCTACGTTACTTACAGGTATCGGTGTAGAGATAAAATCTTATGGGTTTTTGATACAGCGTAAATATATTGTAAATGGTTTTTATTTTATGTTTCAATAAATAAATAAAATAAAAAATAAACGAATTGTTGCCATAATGATAATGTTAAATGGAACCGACGAGGTTTCGTGATAAAATGAAAATGTCTTAAAAGCGTCAATATTATACCACAAAAGCTCCACCGACAGATTTTAAGCTCCTTTTAACAGCATTATGGACGCTATTTTGAAAATACGTACCTCATTCCCCTTAGCGACAGTTACAATGTGAAGTAATTTGATAAAAATAAATGTGTTAATAAAATACCTACCTTGTGGTATATATTTTATCATTTATGGTAAATATTGTAATCCTTTGTGGTTATATTTTATATTTTGTGTTACAAACTTAAATCTGTATGAAATAGTGCCATGCTACACTGCAGCCACATGGGGCTTGTACGACCGGCGAGGCACCTCTTTCTCACATAATACCACCGTAAAGTGAAAGCTAAGCTGTCACGTTTCATGCGGTTTGCGATTAATCGGTGACCGGCGGCAACGCATCTGCATGACAGTTATGCAAATGTCCATAAGCATCAGTGTCATTCAAAATGGCTCAAGTGGTCATTCGCCCCAATACTATAAAAACATGCACACTTTTACACACTGCTACAAAATTTGCCTACTTGTAATTTTTGACATACAAACACTATTACCAATTACAATGAGAACTGGCGACGATATTTATAATAATCTGGAATAGCATTGAATTTCCTTTTTATCCAAAGATGAAATTAACGGTTTCGTAGAAACTAATCTTACGACGGGAAAGCCGCTGTTCACAGCCAATGATAGAAAATTTCCGCCAAACTCCCATTTTAAAGTAGGACATGCTAATATTCTAATAATGTCGCCCTAGCCGAATTTCGACTACGGGGGCCTTCTTTACAGAGACTAGCCAACTGAGCAGGACATATTATAGTGCACAAGTGTGTGCGCATACACTGGTTTTCTCTCTATTCCCCCATTATACTAAAGCGAGAATAAAATATCTAATAATAATAATGTTGTCCTAGCCGAATTTCGACTTCGACCTGAAGTCAAACGCAGGACCGTCGGCTTAACCGCTAACTTCCTGACTTCGGACCGGATTATTGCAAATTGAAAAATCCCAACAACACTTTTGACCAACCCAGAAGTAGAATTGACCCCCGGGCTTAACGTGACATCCTTTCCTTCCTTTTTGTGTCTGTGCCTGGTATTAAGTTCTAGGACAAAATGTTGTAACATAACGTTTGGTGCTTTTGTTACTATTATGTGGCTGAACATGCTTAGCACTATGCAACGGGACAGACAGTCATGTTACTGCTTTCAAGATCAGCGCAGTGTATATGGTTATGCAGGTGCGTTGGTGCGTCCTTTACCCCACTCCCCCAATGGTCTGTTCACAAAACACACCAAATGCTATAGCATAAATATCGCTTTTACCGCAGTATCATGTGCATGAGAGCCGAGATGTACCTCCCCGTTCGTGCCGGCCCAATTCGTTAGCAAGGCAGCGAAGGCTCTCCTACTAAGCCAACACCAGGTGAGTAACGATAATAAAGTAGCAAATGCTTCAGGAAATTCCCCATTAGGGTGAGGGGTGCTTAGCGAAACAATGTGTAGCGCTTGTATAATGCGGAGCTATAAAATATTACGAGGCTTTATGATGCCGATGACTGGCTGGAATGTAAACAACAACTCACCCCTCCCCCCCCGCGCTTCTTTTCTGGCGCAGTTTTGTTCATAAATCCCCAATCGACGCTCCTCTTATCTTCGCTACGACGTTGATAATGCAGGATGTTTTACGCAAAAAGGGGGATGTAAAATTATAGGAGTTTTGTCCATAACAGTTAAAACATGTTAAAATAATTTCCCCAGAATATGTATGTCTATATGTGATCGATTTTCTCAAAAATCACTGAACCGATTTGTATTCGGTTTTGACCTGTGGTTACAACGATTCCCGAAGATGGTTTAGGTGTATAATTTGCGTTGGTTTTTGCGGGCAAAGCTAGGGCGGATCCCTAGTAATTAACATTTAAGTAATACAATGTAACACTTTACCGCGCTTACGTCGCCTACCCTATACTTCAGAAACAACTTCGTTATTATTGCATTTCTATCAAGTGATTTATATAGTCTGTCCTGTGATGACAGCTGATGCTTGTGTTAGATACATATAGTCTAGTACGAACACAAGGTCTTGAGATGAGGACACCTTGCGTGCGTTTCTCTGTGAAAACCTGCCATTCAACGCGTAATACTATTCACCCGGAGTCCATGACCTATAATGATCACACAGCCTTTCTATGTCATCTTGACGTAACATATTAACACATGTAAATATATAACAGATCTTACGGAGTGAACCTCGTTGGCGAGATGGAGCTGGCACACGCAACTTTTGTAGCAAGTCCTCTACGTATACCTATATTTACCTAGGTAATAGTTGCTTATAAGTAGGAACGATACAATGTAACAAATAGCTAATACAGACAAAAACACTCCTCCTAGTGGTGTAGACAGAGGGAAAGTATTATTTTAGTCTAGAATTAGAACAAAATAACAAAATATAAAATCATACTGCTTGATAACGGCTAGAATATAATTAAATGAATAGCTGCCAACAAAAGCTACATGTAAGAACGATAACTCGACTGCTTCAAACTTATGATCGATGACTACCTTAACGAAACCACAAACAATAAAAATCCCTCAAGCAACTTTATATATCTTTATACATTAATCTACGTACATAATAAAAACATTGCCATCTTCATGACACAGTCAAATAGGGGTAAAAAAGAAGCTACTAGGAGATGTAGATTAAGCTGCAAAGCAACACAGTTATTTTTATACAGATACATGGAACAGTAGTAGAGTTAAGAGCTGTTATTTCGATTCTAAGCCCAAGTTTCTATAGACTTAATATTTAATAACCCTCATAAGTGGGTGTGAATCGGTCGATATTGCGGCTCTATCAATTGATCTGATTCAATAAATTATCAAAGGGGGAGCTGTCCACGTGAGGATACAGGGACAGCTTCCCTGCCTGGAATAATAACTGACCGCGCACATTTAGATCGTTTGAAATAACATTAGTCGGATATATCTGTTATAGTTTGACTCCCAAGCGGAGAACTCGCAGTACTGACTTAAAACTTCCATGTTTCGGCTTAAAGTTGGAACTTGGATTTCATAATTTGTTTTTTTTTTTCTGTACTATGATATGATTAGGCAATGTCTATTCAGATAGTCAAAGCTTACCTCACAGAAGACTTATCAGTATTCCGATACTGATAGGTCTTCTGTGAGGTAAGTTTTTATAGATGAAAAATTAAACATTATTTTTTAGATGTTCTGTTCGCATACTTTGATGTTCCCTGGATACAGTGTAATATTTTTCATTTAACTGTATATCTGATAACGGAGGAACAGAATAACGATAAATTTGGTTGTTTCCTTGATGACAGTAATCTTATTGTATTCCTAACACAAAAAATAAATGAATATGAAATTAATGTGTGGTGAAAAGAAAACTTTAACTGTTAGTGCACTTGATTATGTTAAACGTCAGTAATACATTGCCCTCTCTCTGACGCAGTCGGGTAATAGATACACTAAACGGAAGTGGCAATCCTGCCAACTCATTTCAATTGTGAGAGAAAGCCTTAAGTGCCTTAAAGTTGGATGTAAAACGGGTAATTCTACAATACATTAACGGCCTTACACTATTTATCCGAAGAATCGTTGAAAAACAATCACAAAAAAGGATTTGATTTCTCCCGTAAGATTTGCTAAAATTTATATACGAGGTTTGATGAAGGGATCGATTAAATCCTTGTCTAACGTTATCTAGATACAGCTTGTATCAACTTTAGCTGTATTTTGAAATCTGTATATAGTAGGAGTGGACGCAGGTAAAGTATCTTGCAGTAAATTAACTTTCATAACCTTAGCTGATGTCACCACTGAACAAGATTCCACCAAGGACAAGGTGCGAGCCGTAAAACACTTATACCCAGCGACCAGAAACAAAAGATCCCTCCGTTGTATATTCGACAATCTACCCGTGAAAGTGTTGTTCCAAGCCGCTTCAAAATTGAGGTGTCTCATTGTCTGGTTTCTGGGAGCCCTTAGCGCTCCCTTTAGGGAGAAGCCCCTCTCTTGAAGGCTCGTTGTCATAGCGACGGTGTGCCATTAGCTCCCCACTGCTTGGGTAACGATATCTTCACAGATACACCATAGCGAACGTATCCAAAATGTTAAGAGTTCTCCGAATTTCTTGGGTCATCGGCTATAATCATAACAAGTACTTTTATTTTGGTATTAAGATAAGGTATGTACGTAGTGTGTAGTGTAGTGAATAATTAAAGCTAAATAGTAAATAAAATTGGAACAGTATTTAAAGTTAGTCTTCTCCTAAATGACTTAACAGAAGTTTATTATTAATTTTTTTATACTTCAACGTTGACGTAAAATCGCGTGCAGCTACTTAGTATCATAAAATTAATTAATACATTCAATCGTATAAGTACTATATAGAGTATAAATAATCTCAAAATTTAGACAGGTTCGATAGTTGAAGCTGGTATCAAATCTATGGGGGAGGCCTATGTCCAGCAGCGGGCGTCGTCCGACTGATGATAAGATGATAATGAGTCGTAGTTGGGGCTAATACATAATGACGAATCCTACTAATTAATATTATAAGTACGAAAGTTTTGTAGATACAAGTTTAAGTTTCATACAAACACTACTGAACGAATTTAGATGAAATTAGGCCCAGATATGGAATAAAATAAATGTTATCTTCCATCTCGAAATACGAATAGTGAAAAATAGATTTCACCCGGACCAATCCACGAGTCACACCTGGTCTATACTTATTATGAAACAAAGTCCCCAAAAGGGAGGACAGATATCTGTCTGTGTGTGATCGACATCAAAATCTACAGAGCGGACTTTTATGCACTTTTTTTGAGGTATTCCCGAGGAATGTTTTAGCTTGTTAATCACGGACGAAGCCGGGTCAGGTCGCTTGTAAGTTATAATTGAATGCACGACCGCACAACACAGAAGTAGTATTAATGACCTTGTGTCCGCCCGCCCTGTCCCTGACCGATCCGAGCCGCCTGGTCACAGGCGGTCGACGGTACTCGCAATGTTCTAGTGAGGAGTTCTCTCTAGCCGCTAAGCCACACGATCACAGGACCTCACTTGTAAACACGTTTAACCGCGACTGTAGAAGCCGTTTGAACATATTTCTATTACATTATAGTTTTGTAAAGTTTTAGTTTTAAAGGCAGTGGAAATATAGTTAATTAAATACCATTATGTCAGTGGACATGGGGAAGCCAGACATGACTTGACGTTTTTTTTACCCGAACCCACTAAAAATGAACCATCCGGAACTGTCAAAAACCGCACTAAGTATGGTTAGTCACGTCTATGTTCCAAATTAATGGACTGTTTTGATATGCAATTGATGTGTCTCTCAGGCCGATATAAATTACATCATAACTTCGATCAGTCGTAATTAAGGAACTAATGGAACTAACTAAATAAGGAACTAAGTGGGTTTGGATTTAGCACCAATTACAGGAGGTAACGAACTATCACTGTCCCTACCGCTGCAGCTGTTTTAGCTGTATTCTCTCTCACTTCTACACAATAAAAAAAAAGAAAAAAAAAGTGCCTTAACGCCTGTTATCCCCGAAGAGGTAGGCAAGCGGTGTGCTAGTATATCCACAACTCCTAAGTCCAGTAGATTACTGGAACATCCACGATTAGCCAAGGTACTGAGGCCCATGATGTCATAGGTGGCATGCCTATGACCACTTCGGGCACATTTCAATCCCGGACAATGCAATGCTTACTCGGAATAATCTGAGAAACATTTAATAACAGTTGCCCGACCTGGGGATCGAACCCAGGACTCCACCCGGATAACAGTCTTAACGGGCGACACCCGCACCGTTACACTGTTACAATTTTATATTTAATTCTTTTAGATTAGATAAAAGGTGTTCACTTGGGGTTAAAGGGCCTATAAGAGGTTTAGTTAGACTTTTAGATACATTTATTACATCCTTGTCTCTCCACATTCACAATCATGAACAAAGTTTTTATGTGTGACAGTTAATTACAAGGGTTAGCAATACAGTTTTAAATAAGGTTTAGTAAAAGTTTAGGGTGTACAGTCTTATCTGAGTAGTTGTCTGAGACCACATTTTTTTACGGATTGTCCTTCATTCCTTATATTCAATATTTGAAGAATATAGTGCTGTTAGATCTTCATATTACATCTCAATTTACAAGTGAAAAGAAAGGAGTAGAGCTCTGAAAAGAAACACACAACCAATAAGATTCCCAATCTCTTGGCTTCTAAAGTCAACTAAAATCAGGAAAGATATAAACTCTGTTACATCATACTTTCACACGTGGCATACACTATTCAAACAAAAACATTATTGATACGGTCTATCAAATTAGTAGCCATACAGACCATGTAATTACCACTATCAATATGCACACTTAAGAGAGTTAAGACATTTTAACATTAATAAAGATATGAAACATGGCGCCGGTAATAAATCATGATCACCCCTGTTTGTGTAATATTAATCCGTGCATTGTGACACGAATATGTAGGTTCCCGGCAGAAAATAAAAAACTATTTAACCATGATTTGGGAATGGCGTATAGCGTAAGCCACCCGAAATATATCCATCCTCAACCTCACCAAAAGGAAAAGAGTGACAATTCTTCAACACAGAAGGACATTAGGCCTTACAGTCAAGGACGACAGATATACTTTTTTATAGAATAATTAAGTTTTCAAAACGTAATGGCTACAACACGTTATACAAAAGTAAAACACATGATGACGAATTGATGGGTAAGCCCAAATAAAAAATCCATTGCAGTTTTAGTATGCTCCCTCTGACTCAATTATAAATTATTGAAGATGGCAACGTACTGATTCAAGCAAATTACACTAACAAATAATAGCACCGGAAAGTATTAATTTTCTACAAAAAAAAGAGTATCTCATTTATTAAGTTATTTAAAAAAAACGATTCACGTGGTCCAAATTAACGAAGTTTCAGTCATAGTGCGAATGATGTCGCACGATTGAAATAGCGATCCAGGACTCGGATGCACTTTTATTTTCGCCGCCAACTCTCGCCTGTACTCCCTTTTGACGTGTGACGTTAATTAACAAGCCAGTGTCCACTTAAAAGTGCGCGTCGATGCTAAAAACATTTTCACTCGATCCTGCAAATGCATTAAAAATCCCTAAGAGTATTAGATCCATTAATAAGTAAATTTTTATTAAAAAAACTATTGATGTCTTAAGTTATACGCGAATTTTAGACATTACAATAAAACTACTTTTACGGATTCTATCGCTGTTTATTGAATTATTTATGTAGCCCGACGTATCAGAAGCCTTACAGCAACCATGGTCGCGGGTGGACTGAGATGATAGATGTCCTGATGTACCAAGTTTTTAAAAGTACCGGAATAATTATAATCGGAACAACTAAAATTATAATTCTTCGGATACTTTTAAAAACTTGTACATCAGGACATCTGTCATCTCAGTCCACCCGTGACCATGGTTGCTGTAAATAATTCAATAAACTGTGATAAAATCCGTAAAGTAATTTTATTGTAATAAAGAAAACTATATATGTTGACTCGGACACTCGACAGCATTAAACTTCTTAACAATGCACGTGATTCTGAAGGTGCTTAAGAAACGTTAAACGGCGTAGGTATAGCATGAGACATTTCGGTGAGCGTAAATCACTTATTTTTAATTCATACCGCAGGTCTTTAATTTTGGGTGACGTGGGAAAACGCAATTACGCGGTAACACCAGTCCTGGGTGGTCCATTGTAACCGAATGACTACTAAAATCACCCATACCATGAGTGCCATCAGTGCCGCCACTTCACCTTGAGGTGACCTTCCGAACACCTCACTAATGGATACAGTTCATCCCGGCACCTCATTAGTCTATTCTAGGGCTAGCGTGTCCCCTAAGAGACCGTCATCACCTCTATACACACGTAGCAGAGACGACCGGCTGGCTCAGTTGGTAACGTGGCGGTTAGTCCGCGTGTTACGACAGAGGTCGTGGGTTCGAATTCCGCCTAGGTCATGGATATTTATATATGCATTATATGTATTTCTATAATAAAAATCTTAAATATATGAAATTTCTTAAATTTATAATAAATATATTTTCGTTGTCTAGTAACTGTAACACAAGTCCTTACGGTATCACGTTAGCCTAGCCCTGTGCTAAGGCACAGGGCTAGGCTAACTTGTCCTATGGTGCGAGATAACAATAATAATAATAACGTGGTTGTTATTATTATTATTATTATCCCGCACCATAGGACAACCGCCAACGTTGGGAGAGTGCAACGGGGTGAGGTTCCCATCCTCGCCCTCTGCCCCATGCGCAAAAGCACTACTCCTACCTTCTCGTAGGTATAGTTTCGTAATCTGTATTTGTGTTCTCTTTGTTAATATGTATTCTTAATGCAAGGAAATTGCGTCCCGTCTGTTGCAAAAAGTCCCCGTGCTTGTCTGGGCTAATATCGCGAAATGATTGGGTAGATTGTAATACAATTTTGCGCTAAAATACAACATTTTCGTACGTACTTAAAACGTATAATATAAGTGGCAAATGTGTACAGAAGTTAGTCGCCTTAGCTTGAATTCATCCAGGTAGACAAAAACACATTCAGAGAAACCTATCAGGAGTTACCCAGATTAATTAGTAAAGTCGTACTAATAAAAGCTCGATAGGAGCTTTCACGTTGAGTACGTCGGAAGTGTGTCACGCGTACTGAAAGCTTTTCACGAGGCCGCACTCGGGGAAAATTAAATTTCACCTCTGAAGCAAATTCAATTGAACGATATTGAGCCGACGATATTGAAATAAAATCAAATGTGGAGCCAGTAATTGAATAGTTTATAATTTTTCATAATAACATGAGTCAAAACTTGCATGGCTCTTTCATTGGGTGACATTTCTTACAGGTTCGGTTCAATTCCAGTGGATATGTGGTCTTTAATAGACTCTCAGATTATCACACTACTTTCGGGGTCTGGATCCATCTCAAAATTTACGACGAAGCGTAAACGAATTTCCGGGTCACTTCAAAAAGTAGTGTATTGAAGCCAATCTCTAGTGACCAGATTGTTACCTTAATAAAGCATATACTAAATCTTTCCCCGGGAATCGCTCTATCCATGGGTAAACGCATGGAAATCCGCTCAGTGGATTTTTAGAACGAGGATATATATGCAGACAGACATCTTGTGGGGGACTTTATTTCAGATAGATAATCCCAGACCGAACGCAAAAGACTAGAGTTAATCATTGTTATGATTTTCTATTTACTGTTCTATGCTGATGGAAGTGTCCATTACAGTTTCATCAGTTACTATAATATATGTCGGGTGACGGTCCAGGTGAGACTGTTGGCGACAAGGGGACAGATCCCCTTTCTGGCCCGCATCTATCGCCACCAAGTTTCCGCAGACGGGAAGCATGTCTCCCGATGGATCAGCTGAAGTAAGTGATCTTCGCCGAGGGAATCCCGCCGCCCGCTGCCACCTCTAACGAGAAAGTTGGCCTTGCCTTATCATGTCATCATTATGTTCTGGAAGAGCTCGTTAAGCTATCATCACTGTGGGAAAACGTCCACCCTCCTTCCACCACGAGCGGATAGTACGACTCGCGCGCAATCGTCATTAATATTATGACTCTAATCTCATTTGAATAGGCGGTTTGTATTTATTGTCTATCTAATTTATGTCCGCTGGTCAATCCGTTCCTGGGGTGACCATCTATGTAAAATTTGTTCCATGATCCATTCCATAAAATTTAGCATTATGTATAGCCAACGACTTCTGTATACGCTACTATATGGATATACATCTAAATATATATATATATATATATATCCATATATATATATATATATATATATGTATTCCGGGATGGATGCGAGGATCAGGAGATCGGTCGTCATGGCGATCATTGTGTCCAGCAGTTGACCGGTAAGGGCTGATAATGATGATGATGCGCCACTATTCTACTATTTTTATATTATAAATGTAAGTTTATTTGTTACACTTTCACGCCAAAACTACTCAAACCGAATATTATGAATATTTTTAGAGTTATAAGATGGACTACGATATATTTTGTTTTAAAAAAATATGGTGGATCGCGAGCGAAGTCGTGCGTTGAAGCTAGTATTTCACAAGGGAAACCCTACACCAGCTTCAAACACCTGAGCCGCAAAAAAACTTCGCTCGTTATAACTTGCCTGCTCTAAGTTTTGAACACAATTAAAAAGTTTCAGTGTACATGGCACAATGTGTGGTGTGTGTGTTCTTTTTTTATTGCATGGGGGAGCAAATGGACGATCGAAATCTATTGACAAACAACTACGGAAGGCCATTGACTTGTGTAGCGAACAAACCTCCCGTTAGCTTTCCCAGACTCGCATATTGTTTAAAACGGCGATTTTTACATCTTATCGTATGTAAACTCATCGTTGTGTAAATTTTTGTGGAAAAATTTTGCAGCTAATTTGGGCCGGCAGGTAGAGATGCCTCTCGCTCATATAAGACCACCGTAAAGTGACAGGTGTGAGACGCGTTTCATGTGAATTGTGAGTATTCGGGGGCACATTGAAGGGAAAAGATAAAGGAGGAACAACAATGACGCGGATGTCTATGGACATCGATGGTCTAACGACCATTGTTCTAACGAACACTGCGATTTCTTCTCTTCTTCTTTCCATATTGTTTCCCCTATACTATAAAAAAACACGATGCCGCCACAAAGTGACAGATATATTGTTGCGTTTCGTGTGGTATTTAAATTTCCGGAGGCTCATTGAGAAAGAGGGATGGTAATGCATTTGCATAAACTCTATGCTATATTTATGGTCGGTTCTGTCTGCTCGTTTCCCTCCTTATACTATATAAAAGGTCTAGCGTCTCATATTCCCATGTAATATGACTAAATATTTTTCTTTTCCTTTTTGTTTTCGCGGGAAAAATCTGACTAAGTAGTCCATGTATATCGACTTCGGAGGAAGGCGTTGTTCAATAGCATTTACATATTCTTGCCATTCGCTACGTTCGCGGCCGATACGATCTCCGGACGATTGATCGAGTGCGCTTATAGCTGATGTCCTTATAACTCTCGCGCTTTTATGTGCCCAGATACAATGGACTTTTATACTTGCTGAGCACACGCTTTTTATTGCATGAAAAATATAGGACGAAGCATATTCTGATTGTAAGTAGTCATTATTTTTAGTCAAAAATAATGCATTTCTGATGCATTTTGGATTTAAATTTTTCGGGTATCTGAACTATATCGAATTGATAACATACGAGATGTTTTCCTGTCTTGTGGCATGTTTCATCACATCGTGAAGTCCCGTGGGACTACGGGTCGGATTAAAAAATGTTATTGGGATATTTTAATAGCGGTCCGAATATAGGAAATCCTGGCGTACACCCACCCGCATGTGGCTAATTTTTCCTCGGTGGCGTCGAACCGCTGATGTCCCGTCGGACTCAGAGGATGAGGAAATATGCACTATATGTTATAACATATATATAATGTTATAACACATCTTGGGCAGTTGGCTTATATTTATATAGATGTTTGTTGTACGTGAAATTCGAAGGGAGAGCTTCACTTGTACGATAGTTATTATAAAGATGTGTTTGAACTTTGAACTCTCCTGTATATTTTTCTGGCAATCCGAACACTGCACATTTTTTCTATTGGCTTTGTGTAATATTTCTTTCTGCCAATAAAATCGAGACCACCGCCTAATTAAATATTTGTGGGGTCGTGCCACAATTCAAATACAGCTGAAAAGAGTGTAGTTAATGATTTTGTGCAAATTTATTAAAAACGAGACTACAGCGGAAAAAACAACTTGATTTTGTTGCATGGTATCATAGTAAGCGCATGCTCTGGGTTCTGAACACATGTGTAGGATGAGTATTAATGAAAGCTTATGCTTGTGGACTTTAAACTACAACGGATGCAAATCCCAGTTGATTTAGGTGTTATTTCCTTCACACCTTTTCGGGAAGAACACGAACGGGATATTATCACATGTAAAAAATTGTATAATTTTGTCTAAATTCATCAAGGATGTCGTTTGTGTGTTATTATGATATGATGGAAAATTTGATTGGCAGTCGGGTTGTGATATTTTAGTAACCATAACATAATAGGTAGTTAGGCATTGCAAAACGATATAATATAGGTATTTTTTACAATTTTATTTAAAGGCTATATACATCATAAAGGTTAAGTCAGCCTTACACCTACTGAAAAAATAATTATAAACTTAACTCCCTTATATATAGCGAATGGATAACAAAACTTAAGAATCTGTCACTATATTCTAATTTAAAATTAGAACTAACAATAGTATGTATAAGAAAGGTCAGCTTTGTTACATAGTGTCCATCATAAATTCTTGTCGAAGAAGTTTATTATAGAAGATGATATAAGTTTTCATGTCGGTTGCATGTTGTACAGTTAGAGTTGATCATTTTCCCCTTAGAAAAAGAAAATTATTCATAGGTATTATTTACTTTAAACTGCATTAATACCATTCATACATTTTTGTGTAATAATGTGCACACTTTTAAGTGCTGGCACTTGAAATTCTCTAAGAATTATAAATGTCACTCTACGTGATTTTTCGTCCGGAAACACTAACGTGCTAGCCCTAATGGCTACTGCATTATTTAGGGGACTTTCTGTGAATGAGGTAGAGGGTGTTGCATTCGATTACAGGGATGTCGATGCAATTAAAACGCTCATGTAGAAATACTCGGTGCAGACAGTTAAAATATGACGGTTGTTCTACAGTCCGTACAAATTAATTTGGCGCCTTGCGCTAATGACGTTACACTCACAGTCATGTATCATTCTCTATGGGTCAGAGCTTGTGAGTCGAATTGTGCCTAGAGGAGAAGCTCATTTGCTTTCCTGTAAGTTGACAAATTAATTCGCACGAGTTATACGGATACGACTACAATGAACAATTCGCGAAGATGATAATGCGACGGGAATATTCATTCGTCGTACATCAGTGCCAGTAGTTGTGCCTGTGAAATATCTGGATTTGGATCACAGAGTAATGACCGTTCATACGATTAATTGTCGCGGTTTTCAGTTTCATATAAATTGACATGAAAACTAGCATTAGGTGTGCTATTATGGTGGACCGGACCGTGACTTTTCCTATTCTTCTTACTCATAATCTAAATAATTTGTTAAAGGAGTTACAGATTGAGGAATAATAATGGCGGAGCGCAGAGGCATGGACCTTCCTGCACCGTACGGCAGCAGTGCCTGGTAACAAAGATGCGCCCAGCGTTCACTGAAGGTCGAGACAATCTATAATGTGTTCAGTACTTACGCGCTTATGACATGCATGTTCTGTAGCGTGGCTGACGGTCGCGAAGGTCGCCTGGCGGGCGGCAGAGGGGGATGTAGAGGCATGGACCCGCTGTCCGCGCCGTACAACACCGGCTGCAGCGACAGCGAAGCGCCCAGTGTCATCGCCGGCGGACTTGGTAATCTGAGCCATTTGTTAACATTTATTATAACCATGTTCTATACAATATACTTAGTATTCTGGACAGATATTAATTTTATTTATACTGGATCGCTGATCAACAGATAAAATTCCACCTCGAACTACTGGTTCGAACAAGCTGACATCTAATATACAAACATCTTTTATGACCTAAACATACGCTATATATAGATAGCTTAAATAAGCTTCGCAATATTTTATCCCTAAGTGGCAAAATACAGGTCGACATGTGAAAGTACGTAATTATCGAAGTCCAGGCCGGTCGCTGGTAGTTAGTCAAGTACAAACTATACAGTAGGGGTCACATACGCTCTACTCAAAACCGTATAATCATGTGCCTTTTTGGTATAAAACATAAAGTAATCGAGCCTCGTAGTTTCAGATATGGTAACATTGTCAGGAAAATAAAATTAAATAATATAAACAATGTCTAAAATCACAGAGCATATTCAGATGCTCGATTCTGATAGGTAGGAGGGCAATGCATCGGTATAGTAATTATATGGATATTCGTGGGTGTCGGTAGTAGTAGAAAGGTCGTTTACCCCCTATTCTACAATACACTGCTGCCACGTTCCTTGGCTTTTTATATTGTTTATAATAAATACCTTTGACTTGTCCGTTGTCTATTTATATTATGTGTCCCAGCATACATTTAAGTTTGTTTTAACACTCTAAAAATCTGTATTTTTATTTATTTTATTTAAAGTTCTAGTCTAATCCAAATAATAATATTTTCTCAGACGAACAAGCTTCGTAGAATTGCAAGATCCAGGTTAACTTTGTCAGATTTATTACACTTAGCCCGAAGAGGTTTCACTCGCTCGCTTAATATTGTATTCACAATGAAGCCCTAGCCACTTTAACTTAATCTCATCGCTTTTGCTTTTTAAAATACTTTAATATTTTTGCGAGCAAGCTATGCAGGCATCTTAAAAATAATCCGTTACCGCTAAGTGTTGAGTATTGTACTTTCATAAAGGAGTAGAAAGGATGTTTAAGTATTCTCATCGTTTTAACGTATATAATCATATTTTTTCTAAAATCCTTTGAAGGTTCTAATAAAGAAGTGATTAAATGACTGAAGGAAAAAAATCCATCTACATTCTTAAGCTTATTTTTTCATTTCTGTACATAAAAAGCCTTCAAAGTTAACATTTATAAGATCATTGATATGAAAGATGATGATGAGATGCCCTGCTCTGCGGTTTCAACCGCGCAGTATTTATCTCAGGTGAAACATTATTTTTTCAAGATATAAAGTATTTTATGATGTACTTGATAATAATTTGTATCCGTGTCAGTTTTTCGAAAGATTACCAAATGAGTATGTAATTTGGATTCCATACACACAAAATTACTCATTAAGTCCCTAGTTATAATAATATTGTTTAGTTTCTCTTCTATTCGTAAAGTAGTCATTATTGTATATTAGTAACAAGTCTGCCGTTCTCCGCCTCACCAGAGGTTCGACAAACAGGTAACGGCCACTAATATCGATTGTTGAAACCTCCGTAATGTTACAAACAACATAATAACGCAGACGGGCTGTAATTTGGGCCTAGCCATTTCCGCAAGTCTAGACGTTATGAGAATCTGATACCCTACTCAAAATCTCATTTACCAACTAAGTGGACTTGTGGTTCCGCTCTGTCAGCCTTCGTCATCAGGGAGGAACAGTTTACTTACATTTAAGCACTTTGCGTTAAAACTTTACCTATTTGATTACCTTCTTACGTAAATATAAATAATTACGTTGATTTCAATGTGATTATTGACAACTCTTAAGTTATGTGTCCGTTCATAAATCTAAATTATTGGCATGATACAATTCACTCACAGTTTACCATTCCATTATTATTTCTAGGCGTCAAATCAAAATTAAACGGGACAAATAAGTACATAGGTATTTAAATTTTAAAAATACAATTAATATACCGTTAAAAGTAACTGGGTTTACGTGTAAATTACTTTTAATAGGACCGGTAATCGAGGTCCAATTAGCCATGTCATTGCTTTGATATGAAGGATTTTTTTTGATATTAACACTTTTTACGTTACAGTAGTGTGTTACTGGGCGTATAGCGTTAAGCGGCATTTTAAGTGTATGTAAGAAAACCTTCTGTACAGCTGGAGATAATTGTATAAAGCCGGAGATTTTTCTTAACACGAACTCAGGGTCCGAATAGAAAAAATCTTTTTGTGCTGTTTAGTCCATTTATCGAGGCAGGCTACAAGCTGTATACAATGACGCTACGGCTAGTAGGACCAGAATTATGCAGATGAAACCGTGGGGTCATGCTAGTCTTACATACAACTATGACACTAGTTCTGTACGGTCAGTACTATAGTCAGACAAACAGGGGGTCCTGTTGGTGTAACCAAAAATCTAGTCGGTCGACGTGGTAGGTGAAATTATATATATATTTTTACATTAGGATCTTACATTGGCGTTTTTTGTACTGGCCAATTTAATCACAAATTTCTCCTTTTTGGTAAGGAATTCGAAATTCAAATTTGTACAGCTATTTTCTCATGTATTTCTGCTTCGAATACTGGCATTCATTCGTTTCTTTTCTTCTGTTTGCGTCGCTCATTTTACAAAATAAAAAAATTAAAATATTCACGATTTCGATTTTTCAGTTCCGCCGCGGCACTAGTACTGCGGAAACGACTCGAAGGGTGAATGATGTGTATGGCGGTCGTGTTGCAAAACAAACCTCAGTTCGTTTTTAGTTCCAAAGTTTTCGTTTTAGAAATTTCGGCCTGCAGAACAAGCCCCGTGGACGGCCTGAGACCCAAGTTGATAATGAAGACTATTGTGGGAGCGTCCATCACAGACCACATCTGAGGTAGCTGCAGGCTGCGATGTTAGTGATAAAACTGTCGACTGCTGTGTTACATTACTAAACCGGCACAATAATGAAGGTATTTTGAACCGAATCATTACCCTGTGATGAAAAATGAATACTTTACGATGATCGGAAGCTCTTAGCGCAATGTTTGGCGCCTGGCCAGCTAGCCAAATCCTGCCCCAAGCGAAAATTAACCCCAAAAAAGTTACTCGTTCGTTTGGTGGACTAGTGCCGGTATTGTTCATTACAGTTTTCTCAAATTTGGCCAGACTATTACGGCTTGTCTATTGTCAGCAATTGCAAACCATGATGGAAAAGCTAGCTAAACAACCTAGGCTGGTCAATCGCTCTACACCACTGTTGTTTCACGGTAATGCTAGGCCACACACTGCGCAGCAGACGGCTACCAAATTAGAACAGCTTCAATTTGAAAGTCTAAGACATCCTCCGTACTCCCCGGAGCTTGCTCCAACAGATTACCATTTCTTTTGAAATTTAGATAACTTATTGCAAGTGAAAAAATTCAACTCCGACGGGGCAGTCCAAATCGCCTTCAAAGATTTTATTGATTCCCGTCGGACTTGTACCTTGGTGAAGGAAATAAATGTACACGGGAAAAGTGCACAAAAACAGTGGTTCATACTTTGATTAATTAAAAAATATTCGACTTTTTGTTATTCCCAAACAAAACATAAATTCATATGTAACATTTAAGGTTGTTCACGATACAGACTCCTGATTATCAGAATGAACACAAATTTTCGTCTACTACGTCGACTGGATTCTAACCCTTACACTAATAATACTACTATAAAAACTAGACTCTAAGGAAATCACTAATTTGGTTTCTCATCAAATCAAAATCTCGATTTTCACCCTACAGTTACACACGGTGAACTAGAAATAGCCTGGACAGGTTTGTCTTATCATACACTGT
>JAFELO010000370.1:632257-665510 GCA_017140195.1 Eumaeus atala | reverse complement strand
TATATATATACATATATATATCTGGCAATCCGATTCTTGAATATCATTTGTCAGTCGTGCCGTATTGATTTACCTACAATGCAGAAATAGCACCACCTCCTTCAAGTTACAAAAGGAAATTGAGTAAACTTAGAGTGAATCTGATTATTATTTTTATTGTTTAATTTTTTATTAACCTTGTTACACAAAGTGGAAGAAGACGCGGTGACGGCTAGTCCGAACATAAAGAAACTAAAGCATAAACCAAATACAAAATGTTTACCGAATAAATCGTAAAACTTAAAGCCCTAAAGTCCACAAATATATCAAATCTAACTATAGTCTGGACATTTTGGTGCCGCTATATAAATTCACTACTCCACCTGGACTCCCCAGGACTTACAACGCAACTTCAAATACTATTAACGGCCAGGTGTCACGGAAGATAAAGCCTTTGGGGACATTGTTAAAAGACGATGCACTAAAGTTTTATACACTAAGGTATATTAGTAAGGATGTTAAAATAACGTCAGGTGCCGGATTCAAGTCCCTAGTCGGACCAAAATGTTATTAGGATTCTGCAATCTCTAATGATGGTCCGAAGTAAGACTAAGGGAATAGAGAGTGCACACACTTGTGCACTACAATATTTCTTGCGTAGTTACAGAATCTCCCCTCCCCCAAAAGTTTTGAGTGTTAAATCTGTCAATCAAAAGCGTCAGGAATATATATTAGCAGGGTTGCAAAGATATTCCTAACTGGTACTAGCTTTGGTTCGTTGATACCATGTGTGAATTTCGTGCGTGTAAAATTAACAAAAAGTGATACCCAAAGCTTGGCTTCTACAGCTATTTACAGCTAAAAAGACGGTGAAAACTACGACCGACTACCAGCTTTCCAGCTCGCAATAAGCGATAGCACCTAAAAATTCACTTGAACACCCATGTTTTGGTGGAGAATTATTGCCAACCCCGATCGATACCTGCGTGTGGATCGACTTTCACAACTGCTTTGTTTCCTTTACAAATATCGCCACAGATCTAAATATTCGATGCTGCTTTTCTATCAGATCGCGTTGACTATAAAAGGTGTAAATGAGACAACAAAGAAAGAGGAAGAAAGAGAATCATTTGACTGTTCAGATAGGCACTGGGTCTTTACAATATTTCGTTGACGGTGACTATTCAAAATAAGTCTAAAACTACAATCCAATATCATAATTTTGAGTCGGTAGGCGCTCAGTATATCAGGGTTTGAAATGTACACCTTTTCACATATTCCCTATAAAGTTCTCGTTAGCCTATTAGGAGCTTAACTGGCAAATAAACTACAAATTTTCATTTCACATGTTCCGTTTAGAATTATTTATTTAGCAATTGTGAGACAATGTTATTAGTGGAAACCTCACTGATATTGTCTATTTTTATATATTTCTTTTATTTTAAGCTTTACCAACAATTGTGTCTTATAATTTAAAAAAAATTGAATAAGTGACACATTAATAGTAATCTTTTTTTTTATTGACGCGGGGGAACGCATTTACGCGCCTTCACTGGCCCTGGGTGGGGTCCAGTGGTGCGTGGGGCTCGCGGCACATTATATAGTGCCGAATACCCACAAAAACCACCGCGAGTGCCAAGAGTGCCGCCTTTGGTGAGGTGCCCCGAAACAGCAAATCATCAGGGCACCTCGACGGCAAGTCAGCCCCCGAAGGGACCGACGCCACCTCCACAGATGGGGTTGTCCCGCACCATACGATAACCCCACCGAGTTTGGGACAGTGCAAAAGTGAGGTTCCCATCCTTGCTCCTTGTCCCGTGCGCAAAACCGCCGCCAATTTTGCTCTTTTGTCCCCTCTTCTTATAAGAGGGGTACAAAGAGCGGCATCTTCTCCTACTCTGTACTAAGAGCCGCCATCTCCTCGGTCCAATTGGAATCACCCAAGGAGTCTCGGATCACCCCAGGCTACTGAGCCCCACCGCCACGACAAGGCTTGAACCATGGTGGGGACACTTTAATAGTAACCTGTAAAGCCGCATCCTAACCTACAAAATAACGTAAAAACTAATCTATAAAACTGAATCGCTTTCACTACCTGAAGCCTTGATAATCTCTGAGCGTCATGAAATACTTTTACCAAACGTATAGCTAGCAACATAACTCTGTAGTCTCCGTAGTTTCCGTAGTCGTAACGTCGTATACCAAATTGGGCCCAATACCATTGTGTTTGTAGTGAGTTTAGAATGGCACCGGTGAGTGGATAGGATGTTCTCCGGCGGGACAGTTCGGTCGGCGTTCGCTTTCGTTGGACGGCCGCCCAGACGCGGGGCGCCCCTGGTCAGCGTCTGTAGTAAGTTGTACGCTGAACGTAACTCTGTACTTGAACGTTTTAAAAGTGAAAATGAGATTATTGCGCCTAGTTATTGGATCCATTAATATTGGTCGCATTGTCTCCTCTTTTTGTATTTTCTAGTATAGGGGCGCAAACAAGAAATCGGAGACTTGACGATTACCGACGCCCATAAACGTCCGCACTATTATTGTCATGCAGATGCATTATCCTCCTTTTCTCCTTCCATCCAGTGGGCTACTGGCTACGTACAAACCGAACGAAACGTAACAGCATAGCTGTTACTTTACGGAGTCTGTAAGAGGTAGTGCTACACAGTAGCGTAGCTCTGCCGTTCGGGGTCTGTGACAAATTTTTCGGTTGGGGCCCCTTTGTCTTCCCAGAGCCAGGCCAAGGCCCGCGGTATTTAGCCTATTGTAATACCATTAGGTCTATCATTTCGGGTCGCTATTTTCCCTTCATTTTCATTTTCTGCGCTGGTCAGTTAAAATATCGTTATCATCAAGCTTTATCATACCTGCGCCTCATTATATGTATATATAAGTTTGTGCAAGTGCTCGATATCTTTAACGAACTCTGATAATTACTTGTAAATTGTATTTCTGCCTAACGCAAAATACTCACATTTGTTGTATACTTAGATGTTTAGTTACATGTATATTTACAAAAATCTCGACAGGTGGCTTTCATAAATCATTCGTTCCTTTAGAAACCCCACAATCGACAGATCTACAGTTCAATCATCGTAAACATTTTTGGTGTTATTACCACGTTTTCCTTTTCTTCCTGTGTTTACTTTAATATAAAAAAATTACAACATTTACTACACTAAGTACTTATATTTACTAGTCGTCTATTTACAAAAAAACAAGATGCGCGATTTCGTACAGAACTGTGATCATAAAGAGTCCGCGATTGTACGCGAATATTATTTTAAATTGTACAATTTTACATTTATATTTTACATCGCTTACTGTGTAACTTGACATTGTAAAACAATATTACTGGTAAAGGAAACGTGTCAGAACAGGTTTTCGTGTCTTAATATCGGTTAACTGGCAAACGAGCAATAGGGAACTGTTGACGACTACCGAAGCCGATTAGCATCATTATTGTCATACACATGCATTGCCATTCCTTGCTCCTACCCTCTTTATCGACAATGCAGCCAAAACCGCGCGTATTTCTATAACTTAGATACGTCGTGTACTTTAACGTGACTCTACACTGGTCGATACCGAAGCCGCACATGTTGACGGCGCCGTTACGTAAACATTACCTCGTCGTCAACAATTCACGTCTTGTTTATACACCGCCCTTTATTTTGTAGTTTCGTCTTATATTAATGTACGACCTTACGTGTCTTGGTAGCGGCATCATAATAAACATATTTAAACGGATTATATCGCAGCTTGTTCGGATATTTGACATGGTCCCGAATATACACCATTTGTGAGGTTTAGTTTTAATGACGGATAATCAATTTGCGTCTACAAGTTTATGGAGTTAGCGCCTAAAGGAAAGATTGCGCCTTAAATACACCATCCAGGTTTGGAAAAATACGCGTGTGTGAAACAAACCGTCCGAGCATAACCCTAGCGTAACGCTTTACGTTTAACTCGCTTAAGTATTACGCACCTTTCACTTCGGAATATGATCGCTCTAGTGAACTTCAACTCCAGTCACGTATCGGAGCTAGCACACACAGTTGTTTAATTACTTATATACTTATAATATATAAGAGGTACTTCCAGTACTACCAGTTATACCCGCACTGGATCGGCGCGCGCAACACATGTGAATATGCGGATTTTTATTGGAGCCGTTAGTCACCCAGTGATTCCGATTGCTCGTATCTCCCTCTATGCTAAAAAAAATATGCTAATGAGTTAACCTGTTGGACCTTCATTGGGACCTTCTAGCACTAACAACACGAAACTCAATCATGCCAAATAATGATACAATACATCAACAGCAGTGCCTCCTAAACACTAACCAACGTCTTTGAAAAGTAATACATGAAAATGAGATTCAGGCATCGTACACACATTGTCCTACAAAATGGGGTAAGATTTCAGTTTGGCCTACAGAACAAAAGAGGGTATTGTGCTAACACGCCGCATCATCGCTGTCCCACTTCGCAGCGCGTATTCTTAAGATCCTAATGCCTTAGTTTCAGATAAAGGATGCGCTAAAAGCAAAATGAACGCCTGCCTTTTGTTCGCCTTTTCGCCTCTTGAGCTCTCTCGGCGTCTCGCTTATACAATGTACCTAATATAATCAAAGCTCAAATAATTCAATAGTTCTTTACTACTAAATCTGTATATTTTTATATTTGCATGTGGGCAAAGAAAAGACAGATTATCTTACGGAAATTAACCGCAAATCACATGTAAAAACTTATAAAATAATCGACAACTATCATCACATCTACTGGTAAAACTGCTTACTACTCTGGTTGTATTAGTCGTAGCGTCATGGTATATAGCCTTCCTTGATAAATCATTGAATATAAAACATTTTTTTATTTCGGGCCAGTCGTTCCTGAGATTAGCGCGTCCAAACAAACGAAACGCTACACCGAAGATGTTACTTAACGGCTTCACATGATGTGAGAGGTGCCCGGTGGTGCCGGCGCAATTCCGATGCAACGCAGCGTGACCCTACCTCTTAACACCAGACCGTCTATAGTGCAGCAAAATCGGTGGCGCTTTTGAAAAAAATCGACAAAGAAAAGACGGCCAAGTGCGAGTCAGTCTTTCGTATGAAGGGTTCCGTAAAGTGATCTATGAAATCCGGCAGAAGACTGGTCACGGGTGCACAGTGACCATGGTCACGGGTGCACAGTGACCATGGTCACGGGTGCACAGTGACCATGGTCACGGGTGCACAGTGACCATGGTCACGGGTGCACAGTGACCATGGTCGCGGTAAAGCTTCTGAAAATAATTTATTTTATTTTTACTGTTTTTCATAGCGGCAACAGAAATATATCATCAGTGAAAACTTCAATTATCTAGCTATCGTGATGCATGACATACAGCCTGGTGACATACAGACGGACAGATAGACATGGAAATCTTAGTAAAAAGGTCGTTTTTACCCTTGGGTTACAGAACCCTAAAGTATAGCAATTCTGGCAACCTATTATACTATACCTACTAGCTGTTTCCAATAGCATCGTTTTCGCGGATATCACGAGTGGCTGTGGCACAAGATAGGCATACTCACGTAATACATTCCCACGGGAATCTATTACTGGGATAACGACAGCTTTATGTCCTTGTCTAAAGTTTTCTTCTTGCCACAACGTATACCAAGGTGATGTCAAAACGGATTTAAATTTTTCTCTCGTACTTATAAGAAAATTTAATTAGTAGATATCGTTTCGCCACCATGGTCCGTTGCGGCGACGTTGCTTAGAACCCAGACACCTGGGGCGAAGCCAATGGAACCGCTAGGACCGCGCCTTGCATCCCCATTCTGAGAAGAAAACTAAAGATCAGGAAGATATGTTTTATAGGAAGGACGATATGATTCGAAGCCAACACATCTGTGTAACAACTATGAGAATTTCCTTGCGCGTCGGTAGACATCAAAAGGCTCCGATTGCTCGTTTACCCCCTTGCTTGGAGATGAAAGAAATGCTTGAAGTAACTATGCTTATGTTCATGGGCGTCAGTAGTGTTGAAATGGTACAAATTTCTCGTCTCTTTACTATTCTACAGTCCCCCTATACTAGAAACAGGAGTTAAATTGCGTATTATCGGACGGCGTGAAGTTAGCGTACTTCACGCCCATAATACGCAGTAAAGGTGTTAAACACCGTTCATAACATACAATACCTTGCTACAATAATAAAGTTTCTGTGTACAATTTATACAGATTATAAAGGAAAGTCCCCCTAAACTGTACGTGATCGAGTTTATCAAAATCTACTACCGGATTTGTATGCGAATTAAGAGATCTGTGGATTTATGGACTTGTCACACTACGCTAGCCTATTCCTGTGCTAAGTACCGAACTAACTTGTGTTACAGAAATTAGACAACGGAAATATATTTATTATTATGGTAAACCTAAGAAACTTTAAAAGAAAATACTATAGAAATACACGCGTATACCATGACCTAGGCGGGGCTCGAACCCGCGCCCTTTGGTGTAACACGCGTTACTAACTGAGCCAGCCGGTCGTCTTTGCTGTGCACGTATGGATGGGATCAGTCCCGAGGACACTAAACTTAGTGTATAATTTCTTAAGGTGAATCCGGGGCGGCTCGCTAGTAAAATACATGCGTATAGTGTCAGTTGTGTAATGTCAAGATCAACCTAATGTGAGTCAGGTTGGCCAGTCTGTAGCAGAGCATATCTACGTCCCCATCACAGTTCCAGCTTTGTCGTGGCGGTGGGGCTTAGCAGCCTGGGGTGAACCCAGGTGCATCTAATTAAACGACCCCCCGGTTTAATTTCCACCCCTCGTATAAGAAGAGGGGGCTAAAGGGCTGGAGAGGGAAGCGCTCTCGGTACCCCGCTTGTAAGAAGGGACCTAAGGGCAACAGAAGGAGGCGACTTTGTGCACGGGGCAAGAGATGAGGATGGGAACCTCACCCTATTGGAAAGTCCCAAAGTCGGTGGGGTTGTCCTGTAGTGCGAGACAACCCCATCTGTGGAGGTGGAGTCAGTCCCTTAGGGTGCTGACTAGCCGTCGAGGTGCCCTGATGATTTGTTGTCCCGAGGCACCTCACCAATGGCAGCACTGATGGCACTCGCCGTAGTCTTTATGAGTATTCGTCACTATAATGTGCCGCGGGTCCCACACACCACTGGGCCCTATCCAGGGCCAGTGAAGGCGCGTAAAGAAAATTAAAGGACACATCCACGTACACAATTACATACGACGCATGAAAAGTTTTACCCTCCTTGAACGCAAGCGGTTAAAGCATATTTTTGTGTCGTTCCTATGCACCAAACATGTTGTAAGCATCGTTCCACAATATGCCACCTCATGTTGGCTCGAGTAAAGCGCTTTAAGCGGTGGAATTGTATTAGAATCCCAAACGCACGCGCGGCCTACTTTACCAGCCTCGACATAATCCCGACTCGTCGAAATTCCATTTTACAAAGCGTGCGCTTGGTTTCTAACGATTTACTTAAACCTGATCACAATACGAAGGTGCACATGACTTTTTATTGTTAGTTATAAGATAAAGAGACTCCTAGTTATAAGTATTGGCACCCTACTTTTGTTTTTTTTTTATGTTGACGCGGATAAACCCATTTACGTGCCATCACCGGCCCACTGGGGCTCGCAGCACTTTTTAGTACCGAATAGCTACTAAAACCATCGCGAGTGCCATCAGGGCCGCCCTTGGTGAGGTTCCCCGGTATTATAAATCAAGGCACCTCGACGGCTGGTCAGCCGCCTAAGGAATCGACACCACCTCCTCACAAACAGCACCACCAATTTTGGGACAGTGCAATAGGGTGAGGTTCGCGTAATCGCCCCTGGCCCCGTGATCAAAAGCACCTCCTTCTATTGCTTTTTTGTCCTCCCCTCTTCTTATAAGGCAAGGGGTACAAAGAGCGGCTCCTTCTGCCCTTTATTCCCCTTTTCTTATGAGAAGGGGTACAAACGACGATCGGCTGGCTAAGTTGGTAAAGTGGCGGTTAGTCCGCGTTTTACCTCAGAAGTTGGGGTTTGGAATCCCGCCTAGGTCATGGATGCTTGTCTATGTATTATATGTATTTCTGTAATAAAAATCTCAAATATATAACATTTCTTAAGTTTATGACAATTCCACAGATATTATTATTATTATTAAAAGATCACTCCCCTCTGTGCTTTTATTAGGTCAAGCTACAACTACACATGTAAAAAAATCTTAATTACACACTCTTCTCATTGTTGTATCG
The DNA here is from genome assembly GCA_017140195.1 of Eumaeus atala. Taxonomy (NCBI): domain Eukaryota; kingdom Metazoa; phylum Arthropoda; class Insecta; order Lepidoptera; family Lycaenidae; genus Eumaeus; species Eumaeus atala. Next base: position 657,268 of record JAFELO010000370.1, on the reverse strand, counting down.
TCACGAAATTATAATTTATAGCTGGTAGTGCCACGCTGCATTGCAGCGGAATGGGTCGGCACGTCCGGGGACGTACCTCTCGCTAACATGGCTATTATTAAAATTTGAAAAGCCCAACAACACTTTCTCACAACTGTAATTGGAAATCCCTACCACTAGACCACGAGGCAGACAACGACATAAAAATACTGACGTCACGTCCCACTTCTATACAACATTTTCGAACGTAACTTCGCACTGGTAACGCAACTTTATTGCACTTTACAATGAAGCGTAGGGAACCCCTGTCCCGTGAGGTAACCGGTCACTGACCCCGGTGGGGTATTTAGGCCTGGCCCGTGTTTATAACATTGAAACAAATACGTAAATAGGGCGAGAGACGCCGGGACATGGCAGCGGGCTCTTTACACGTGCTCCCATCGCGCGTTTAACATTCGGTCTTGTGTTGGCTTTAGCATTTGGATTCCCCGATATATGGGCTATCTAACACTAAATGTACAATTTAAATAGAAGCAAATAGAGGATCTATTTGCTTCTATTTGAGGTTAGCGCATTCAAACAAACAAACAAACTCTTCAGCTTTATGCTGAAACACTTATGATGATAACATATACAGACGCACTATAGGGTTGATGATAATGAGCGAATCTTTACGATTTCCCGCATTCACATCCCGAGTTTGTAAGGGTTAATGCTAACCCTGCATAATTTAATAAACGCTTACCATACTCTGACCCGAACTGCGAACTTGGGCCCGAGTAAGCTCTCTTAACACACATGAGTACGTATAAGTTGTAAGATATATTTAAATCACAACAGTTGGACTAAGATAACATTTGAATGTTAGGTTTATGGGGGCTCAAGTATAGACTCAGTGAAATAATAACTTACTAGTAGCACCCCGCGGTTTCACCCGTGTAAATCCAGTCCTATTTATTGTAGAGCCATGGCTTATAACAGTTTTTTACATGAAACAAGTCGGAATAGAAACAATCTTTTCGTGTATTATAGCTACATGTAATACACAAAAATATTGTTTACATTTGTCTTACTTGTTCCTGACATTAAGCGCATTTTTTATGTAGTATTATATTATATGTCTTGTCTTAGTCAGTAATTTAACATGATATTGTTTAATAAAAATATTTAAGTGAGGTGATGAAGGTGGCGAAGTAGTTCAGACTGTCAAATAATCTAAAAACAAGCAAACGAGTGTGTGCGCGCGCGTGTTTGTGTGTGTTAGCTCTGACATGCGATTATAGCTTAATGCTTACGAACGAACATGATTCTGAGCTGAATGGTGCGCCAGCGATGTAAGCGACGCAGCCGCTGTAAAACGTTACGCTCGTGTACATTACTGTTTCACTTGAATTGAATAATTCCTCTTTCCATACAGTGTATGTGTCGTTTAATAAGCAAAAATATTGTTTAGGATAACAATGACGCTTAGATAATCGAATAGATATTCGAATTATAAGAATATACCGGTAGGCTGATTTATTTTATTCTATTCGATAAAGATAATCGAATACAATAAAATAAAACAGCCTACCGGTATATCGCCAAGAAACACAAAAAGTAGCTTTACGCTTCGTCTCAAAATTTTGATATAGCCCTGAACTGTATATAAGCTCGCTCTTGGCTGTTTTTCGTATTTACAGTATTGTTTAAGTAACAATACTGTTGAACATTACCATACTCGCATATTACTTTATAAAGAAAATAGAATAGCACTACATAAAAAATGGTGTAAAACGTAAAGTATTTTGTATGATATATAAAACAAGGGGCTTGTCTGAAATGCACTCACCGATTTATCATTTTCATGTTAGAAATGGCAACTGGTTTATACGATATAAATTTATAATTGCTATGTTGAGGAGTCTTATTAATTATGGAACAATCTCTTCGATTAATCCATCCATCCGTCCGTGTCTTTATTCGGATTTGGCCTCTTTCAAAGAAGATATGTTTTCAAAAACCGTCCAAAGCGGTGAAGGCGCTTCGATTAATCCATCCATCCGTCCGTCTTTATTCGGATTTGGCCTCTTTCAAAGAAGATATGTTTTCAAAAACCGTCCAAAGCGGTGAAGGCGCCACTTGAGCAGTCCATAAATCGAAAAACTCATAAAATGACACTTATTAGTAGGTCAAAATTTATGAATAAATTTGTTGCTTCACCATGCCAATGTGCATGCTTCCGTCACATGATTAGGTCGCCTCCTACAGAAGGTATTCAAACAAATTTATTTTCATTGCTGCGTCCTCCTACACCAGGAAGTTAAAACATCGCTCAGAATTTAGAGACATCTTACTTTACAAGGTACGAATGTTGGAACTTTATATTGTATGTAAAACTTCGATTGAAAGAACTTAATACTTGTGCAGGTCTGTATTATTTTTTCTTAACCACAACTTCTACTATGTTCTTTTGTTCGTGTTTAAATACCTCGTTGCTAAAGATTAAAGCACGAGGCTATTGTTAATGTCGTGAAGATACCCATTCACTCAGTAAAGTCGTCAAAACAAATATTGACACGATATTTTGTACACCAACTGGCATGCTCAGCAAACGTTGAAATAACTAATTCACAGGTCTTGTAGCAAGTATAAAATCAAAATTGAAAAGTAAATGTATACGAACAATTATATGGATCCAAATGATGTAGAAATGAATGACTTCTGTCAGTTAACCCCATAATGTACTGTCAAATCTAAACTTATCATTAAAATTAGTCTTGATCAATTATATTGAGCGAACTTTTAAGGCATTGCATGCAAGTATTGCAGGTATTATGGGCAATTCATTATTTAAAACAATTAACTCTAAGTCAACAATATTTTAATAACCCCTACAACATAAACTCCCTTAATTAATTTTATTTAATTTTTAACGTTTCCTCGTACCCTACTGTAAAGGCATGAAAAATGTTGCTCAAGTGTCATCACCTGAGACAGATATTGAGTACCTTTCCTTATCACTCTGGGTATCACCCGGCACAGGCTCCGTAATCTTCATCTCAAGCACCAATCCGCGATCATCTCGATGGGATCGCAACACCACCGCCGCCACACACACACTGAATCAACGATTGCGGGAGATCTAATTTGATGATACTCGTCTCATTGGGGCAATTCTGTAGTGTCATTATTGTAAACCCCTCGAGACAGGACATCAGCTCTCGAGCAAAATTGTTGCAATAGTTTATTAATAGCTGAGCGTATGATCCGGGATTGAGCGGGAATTGTTAACCCTAGATTGGCGATAAAGGGCGTGCTTCCTGGACAGCGACCGTTATCATTATTATTGTATTGTCGCCGGCTGTGATATCCGGCGCAAATAGCTGGGAAACCGGAGCCTGTTAGAGGGTTTATTAACCTACCTCATTGAGGCGCTGGTGGGAAGGTGTGTTGTTGTTGATATATAACAATATTATATAGATATATAGGACATAATCACCTCAATTCGTATCATCATCTTGATTATCTTTTTTTGGGTTCCGTGCAAGGGAAAAGGGCGTGTAGGGGAAAAACGGGACCCTGTCACTAAGACTCCGCTGTTCTCCTGTCCTTCTGTTCTGTCACCTGGCTGTAACTCAAGAACAATGTTAACGTAATAGCCAACGGCGTAATCAACATCGTGGGACAGTCATTTGTTCTGCGTTAAATATTCACTTTAAAAACTGAAATTACTTCCTACTCCTCCTATCTTCTTCTGATGAAATTGTGTGTTTGCATGTCCTAAGCCAGTGTTTCTACTAATAACCTAATGAAACTGTCAACTGCAGAATATAATATATATGTATATATATATATATATATGTATGTATGTATGTATGTATGTATGTATATATATATATATATATATATATATATATATATATTATATATACGACACTTAGTTGTTTTCTTTTACTAAGATGGTTCACTCAAAAGACATTAGACATTCAAACTTTATTCGAAATCGAATTGATTTTTTTATAATTGTGATCGAATTTTTAATATTAGTATTTTTTTTTATAGAATATCAATTGGAGCCTTTTTACGAGTTTCGTAGCCCAGTAACATCCACATTGTTACTATGCCGATGCGTTGCCCTCCTTTCCCCGCCCCAACGGGCTGCCGGCTACTCACAAACCGTACGAAACGCGACACTGAAGATGTCACTTTACGGCGGTATTATGTGATCGAGAGGTACGCCCCGGTCGTGCCGGGCCAATTCCGTAGCATTGGTGGATGTAGTGTCATGCCCTATGCATGACACCACGATTTTGGAATTTGCCCCTTCCAAAATTACTACCACATTACCTACAAAACCACACAGATTGCACGGAAATAAATATAATTAAAAGTGACGGTTTATCTATCTTGATAAGCGCAGAGCGGGGGAACATGGGATCGGTCGGATCACAGCAACTAAGGATATTGTCGATTTTATTTTACCGGGAACTGATTATACGTCCCTATTATAGTATACGTGTGTACGTACTCAACACGCAGTACCCCTTTGTATACCGCTAGAGAAAGCCCTTGTTTAGCAGTGGGACTTAAATTTAACCATTATTTTATTCGTTCCTTATATGTACCAATTCACATAAGGATTTATCTTTAAGAATACTTCACTATAGAATATAATACAAAGGTGTGTATAACTAGCGATCTACCTCGGCTTCGCTCTTGAAAGTCGTCAAGTTATATCTAAACCTTCTTCAGGAATCGCTGTATCAATGGATGAATACCACAATAGAATCTGTTCTGGAGTTTTAAAAAAAATCGATCACATACAGACAGACAATTTTTGAGCGGTTTGTTTTGTAATGTTGTAATACTAAATCTACGTGCGATACAAGAAAGTTGTATTTATTCTCATGCTAATTGGTCAAGCTATTCGCATAGGCTAACTAAAAGGAACTTAATTTGCCAACTCGATAAATTCTTTTCCATCCGATCCATTTCCTTGTTATTTTTTATTTACAGTATGATGGACACACGAGAAATGAGAGCATTGTGATAACTACCCACTCCCATAAACATCCACACATTTGTGTATACACATTAGCTCTCTCGTATCCTCCTCCCCTCCAATGGAACACCGACAAACTGCACGAAACGCAACAGCACAAGTTTGACTTTTCGAAGTTTTCTTGAGAGCGTACCTCGCCGGTCGTGCAGGCCCAATGCGGCCATAATGCAGACAAGCACTACTTTCATAGTAGTAAAAACAGGCGAGTCATATATCTGTACAGACTGTAAAGACAGACTATGGACGTCGCCACCAAGCGTATACAAGGGACCCTAGCTTAGCACGAAGTGGATAAAATACCGCCCACTGCAGATTAGTGTCAATCTAAATTTACGAGCGCACCACGCGGAGTACAGCCGCTCAAATGACCGCCACTGATTTGTTACGCCACCGGGTTAAGCTGCCTGCACCAACGGTATTTGTGTATCCGTACATTTAATAAAAACATTCTCTAAACTCTTATCTTAAACATGCCAGTTATGGACACAGGTTTCGTTCTTGAAATTATGAAATTAAAAAAAAATGTGCCTAAGAGTTACTGTCGTAGATGAAGTAGGTATCTACTTTTTAGTTAATGTTGGAACCTTGATTCGACAGGATATCTGGACTGGCATTATTCTACCTATAATTCACTCTTTGCCCATGAAATCAAAGTAAACCAAGTCCAAAGTCCTCCTCGAATGTTCAAATTTACATAACTTTTTTTATAGTATAGAGACTTAACAACTAACTAAGTAAGGGGCCAACAGGAAATCGGAGCCCTCTTACGACTACCGACGCTCATGAACATCCTCATAATTACTAACCCAATGCCTTACTCCTCGCATGCCATAGGCCAACTAACTTTTTTTTACATTCGGGAACATAGTACCTAGTACATGTCCCGGCACGGCCGTATAGCGTCGACTGAATAGTGGAGGGATCAGCTGCGTACGCTTACCACTACAGAACCAATCACAACGCCCGCCCTATACGCATGAAGAACTTCTGCTCAATAACTGTCAATGCTGTAAATGACCAGACAATGTAAATGTAAGTGAAAAGATTTTATATCTAATAGAATGAAACAAATTTCTGTTTGAAAGTCAACACTCTTTCTACTACCGATTCAAACCTAGTCGGGACCTGAGAAGAAGCGAGATAAAGTCAGCGGCACCGATAATGGTTATTAACTTATCTTTCGTCGGAGTAATTTTTCCGTGGAACTTTGTGATATTCGTCTACTTCTTCGTCGGTCTCTCAATAATTCAAGATCGCTCAATACCTTAAGGCCGCTCAACACCTCAAGGTCGCTCAATACCTCACGTTCTCTCAACACCTCAAGGTCGCTCAATACCTCACGGTCTCTCAGCACCACAAGGTCGCTCAATACCTCACGGTCTCTCAACAACTCAAGGTCGCTCAATGCCTCAGGGTCAATATCGTGACCGCATATCACGACACAAAATAATGTTACCTCGTGAATACAAGGCTACACGCCCTCCCAATCATGGTTCAAGCCCCGTCGTGGCGGTGGGGCTTAGTAGCCTGGGGTGAAAACAGGCGAAGCCAATTGAACCGAGGGGGATCTTTGCACCCCTCTTAAAAGAAGAGGGGGTTTAAAGATCAGTAGGAAGAATCGCTCTCGGTACACCTCTTATACGAAGAGGCGACCTAAGAGCAACAGGAGGTGGCGCTTTTGCGCACGAGCGTGAGGATGGGAACCTCACCCCATTGCACTGTCCCAAAATCGGTGGGGCTCTGTGATCTGTGGAGGTAGAGTTGGTCCCTTAGGGGGCTGACTAGCCGTCGAGGAGCCCTGATGGTTGTTGTTCCGGGGCACCTCACCAAGAGCGACACTGATGGCACTCCCGGTGGTTTTTGTGGGTATTCGGCACTATCTTGTGCCGCGAGTCCCACACGCCACTGGCCCCCACCCAGGGCCGGTGAAAGTGCGTAAATGCGTTTCCCCGCATCAACAAAAAAAGGCTACACGCTCTACTACTTACCCTTACTACTTTCGAATCATTTTAGTGTGCTTTCAATTCGCCACTCATTACTGATGGCAATTGTTAAATTCATTTCTTCGCGAAATGAAAAGGAGATAATAATTGTGAAAAAGAGGTAAATGTAGATATAAATAACTGGAAGACATGGAACTTTAGTACTGTAGTATTTGTATTTCCATATCTGCGTACGTAGATATGTCGAATAGCAGGCGACGCGCTGTCTATGATATATTAAAGCCACGAATTCAGAACAAACGCAATCGAATCTCAACTTTATGCAATGTCAGTAGAACACATTCTCCCTCTGATATGCTCATTCTTAGCATAATTTTACCGTTCTCTGCATAGACAAATTGAACCATATAGTGTTGGCTGCTATAGACGTAGACTCGTTGAAGTCGTACGTATTATTTGCATAATATTCTATACAAGAATTTCATCTTGAGTCTGCACGGATTAATGTAATACCACTGACACGAATACGAGTTAGTAAGGTAGTTTCTTGCTGTATTGCAGGGGAATTGGGCCGGCCCGACCGGGGACTTTCATGCGGTTTGTGAGTAACCGGTGGTCCATTGAGGGGCAGGAGGAAAGAAGGACAGTGCAGTTGCATAAATTATGTGGATGTTTATGGGCGTAGGGTTATCCTCCTATAATATCGAAATTGTATAAAGTAAGTGACCGCTCAACAATGGAAGAGCATCATTGATTTTCTAGGAGGGATGAGGGATCTTAAATTGTCTTGAGACTTTGAGGTTTGAGAGTTCAGTCTATGGATTTCAGAAGTGAATTTCAACATTATTCAACTGGCAAACTTTGATTTGGAACGGGTTTATTTAACGTTTCAGATTTATGTATCTCATAGACGGGTTTCACATTTTTCTGTAAAATATTTTCATTAAAACGTAATTATAAAAGTTACTTTTTGAACGTCATCAATTAAATCTACCACCGGTTCAACCCTAGCCCTGTCATGAGAAAAGCCGGATATACAAACTCACCGGGCTTAATTCACGATTAAGCTACGAATTTCAATTCCACGGGTTCCGGTTAGAAATAAGTAAAGCATTTATGCCGTATCTAATGGCCAGCTGACACTTGAATCATCGACCCTGAATATGTACATCGACAGCAGTGATTAACTTTAGACACGTCACAATGCATAGATCAGTGTGACGTGTCTAAAGTTAATATACCTGTTTTTTTCATTGATTCACAAAAATGCAAAGATACACGATTTCATTTCTGTCGTTCTAAAGAGTTCGTCTTTGTACGTAAGCATGCATTTTTGCCAGGTTAACATTCCACGCATCATTTCTAAATCGTTCTTACAAAGTGTAAAATTTGACCTGTGCACAACTTTTATACGTGTGGTTTTGTTCACAGACGTGCAGTAAGTCTGTCATGTCGTATATTCCTGTCTGTATTTTTGTAAATCGATGAGTACTCACAAGACGATCTCCGTGCAGTGGCCGGTCCGGGATGGACGCGAGTAGCAGGAGATCGGTCGTCTTGGCGTTCGTTGAAGGAGGTAGTCCAGCAGTGGACCGATAAAGGCGACAGACAACGAAGACAACGATGATAATGATAAGATATATACATACATAATAATAATGCCGTCTTTGCCGAACATCGGCGATCTCTCTAGAGACTAGCCGATTGCGCAGGATATATTACAGATGTGTGCGCGAGCAAAGCTGCGCTGGCACAACTGCGCAAGACATAGTACAGTACACAAGTGTGTGCGCAGGTACAAGTGCACACCTTGTTCGCTCATTGTGATATTCCGATGGGACGGCAATCCGACACGACCGGAAAGAAATCAGACGCAGGGCCGACGGCTTAACGTGCTCTCCGCGGCACGGGGGTGTAACACCGCCAATATCCTGACTTGGGACTGTTACTAAAATATCAAAAATCACAATAAGTAGTTTAAGCGCTTGGGCAGCCGTTACAAAAGCACGCAAACGTATAAGTCATGGAAAGAAATAGCGGTCTTTGGAAAAAAACCATTACCGTTCCATGATAACTCCCAATTGAACCCACGTTATAGATTTTGCTATTGAGCCACCAATCGCGCTAAAGCCATGAATCGCGGCTAATGAAACGCATTTCATATCGAACCATTTTTAATTGTTCAATATACAAGTAATATATTTAATTCTAGTACAAAAAACCCAGGCACGTAAATCTCACGTTTATACTGAGGGTAAACTACAATACGCGTCATAAATATCGCGAGTCAAACTGTGATGTTCATAGTGAAACGTTCTACAGCTATACGATATGGTGGTGGTGAACCAATGCAGACACCATCGCATTGTCACCCACCCAAAATTATTAACAAACTCCCCAGCGGCTGAACGAGGATTGAGTGTCCGACCCAATTCCACTATGGGCTTCGGTTACTTAATAATAGGACGGAAATAGACTTCAAATGCAGTGGTCGGGCCACGCAGGTCCAATTCCCCATGGCACAACATATTATGATGTAAAAAATTGTAGCACAGTTTTGAACTAGCGATATAAATTATACACTAAGATCTACCTCGGGAATCGCTCTATCCATGGGTGAAAACCGCATGAAAATCCGTTGTGTAGATGTTAAGAAAATAAATCACATACAGATAAACACCTTTTAAGGGCTTATTTTTATTTACACGATGAAATACCTACCCAATTAGATATCAGCAGCTAATGACATCACGTTTTCTTCTTATAGAGATATACTCAATGTAGCATTGCACTACCTCTTACTGAATAATGATAAAGTTTATACACTGTAGTGTATTGTATGTGATTGTAATCAAAAGTAGAAGTGTGTCTTGCTATAAACGTAACTATCCCGTAAGTGTGCCTGACAACAGAAATAACTATCACCTAAGTGTGTGTACAATAAAAATAGCTACGTCTTAAATGTCTGTGTACAATAAAAATAGCTACCCCTTAAGAGAGTGTGTGGGTTTGTGTGTGTGTGTGTGTCCTACAATAAAAATACACACTCAAGTTCACGTCATCGCCCTCTTTCGTTTGTAAACTCTGAATAGCCGGCTCCCACTGATCTCTATTCTATGTATGGGTAGCTTCTGATAACATGGAATTACATACAAATATGGGGAAAGGCTGGGAGATGTAACCGCTCTTGAATAGTGCTAAAACTTAATTGAATATTATATTGCATGTGTCAATCTCTCGACCATCGACTTATTTGAAAATTGCACTATTCAATTGTCGGCGATCATGCGCATTACTTCTATAGTGGTGTATGGTATAGTATGGTAGCATGTGATTTATGTGACGTCAATAGCGGCATATAGTATCAGCAGTCCAGACGTATTGAAGTCAGTGGCGGCTCCCCAATAAGCTGCGTAGGTGAAACGTGGAGAGGCAGCGGAGAATGGAGACATCTCCACAGCACTCCACGGCACAATAGCACTCGCTAGACATGTGCCGTGAACTTCAAATGACGTAAATGCATTATTTAATGCGCCCCTTTGATTAAGTCGGGTAAATGTATCGTACTACAAGGTAAAGAATCATACATTAAATTAAAAAGGTCTACACATACAACAGTAAAACTTAAAACTAACAGACATTCTCATTTTGTTATCCTTTTTCCAGGTCCTTGTTAAAAACTCCCAAATTTTTTTTCAAATTGTCACAGACGTTTTACTAGGAGATTATGAGTACTGCATGTTATATATTTAGAATAAATGTGTATTTTATAAATTGCTACAAAATGATGTCATATGAATTTGAAAAATCCAAACATTAGCTGTAGCACTCCACACATGTGACTGAGGTGTGAAAAAGAATTTTGAGAGGGCATAGCCGTGTGAGGGATAATTGAATAGATCTATTTAAATGGTATATATAGTTCTTAGATATACATATGTATAATAACAAAAACTAAAACCATGTAATATGTTAAGGTTGTGTAAATATGCTATGGTATTTTGTCATAAGGGTCGTGACACAGGGCACTATATTCTTTATAACACCATAGGGAAGTAACTTGTTGATGTTATTGTTTAAATTTTATGTCACATGATAGACGTAATTAGTATAGTAAGAGGTAGTTCCATGCTGCATTGCAGCGGAATTGGGCCGGTTCGTGCGGCTTGTGGTAGCGGGTGGCCTATTGGGGAGGTGAAACGCATGCATGTTAATTATGCTGATGTTCATGGGCGTCGGTAGTCGTAAAAAGGCTCCGATTTTTCGTTTGTCCCCCTTTACTTTAACTACTTAGTAAGGAGTGTTATGGCTGCATTGCAGCGGAATTGGAGTAGAGGAAGAAAGGAGACTAAAGGCATCGACTTAATAATTATGTCGATGTCCAGGGGCGTCTTCAAAGGGCACCAACTGGTCGTTAGTTCCCTTATATCATTAAAAAAATTAAAAAACTATGTTTATCAAATTTTTGAACAAAAAACCTATATGAAAGGGCTTTTTTGTTCTCCTTTTAATTAGGGACCTTTGTCACGTGAGGTGAATATAAAGTACTCTTTGCGGTGATTAATCATCTCAGTTCTACTACTTCCAGAAAAAGACATAAAGTGAGTGAATAGCACATGAGATTTATGGCATATCATAAATATCCCGTAAAAACAGAGAAAGTATATATACGTTTTCGTATACGGAATAAACTTACACATTACATTTCGTTGCTCCTTTCAGTTTCAATCGGGTGAAATCAAAGGCACGTCCGAGTTTTTGTTTTAATAGTAACAGGAACGGGATAAATATAGACCGGGAGCGACGCGTTCATTAATGCTATCCCCAGCTATCCGTATTCCCTATTTTCTCACGTGATCGTTGCCACTGACTTTTATTACTAGACAAGCTACTATACTGCGTCAGAAGGAGGGCAATGTTTTTGAGTTAATATCTATTTTAATAATATTTTACAAATCGTTTCTAAATTTGTTTGTACACAACTTGTGTGTTACAATATTCTATCTATCGGTGGATTTGGCTACTGGAAATAGAATTTTGAAATATTTCGTGTGGAACTTTTGTCAAAATTGTATCTCCAAATCCGTCGATATATCTAATATAATACCTATGTTTTATAGTAGAGGGTGCAAACGAGCAATCGGAGCTTTTGATACCTACCGACGGCCATGGATATTCGCAACATTGTTACGCAGATGCTCTGCCCTCCTATCACCCCCCCCCTAATGGGCCACCGGATGCTCACACATCGCACGAAACTGACGCTGGCGCTGTCACTGACGTGCCGGCCCAATTCCGTTGCATAAGCGGTAGGGTCATGCACCGTGCACGACCCTACCTCCCCCAATGCAGCATATATATACCCTCAGGATGCTATCGGGGCTGCCGATGTTCGCAGACGCACACACCGACGGTTTATTTATAATTTTGCGCAAAAAATCTGCGTCCTTGCAACAAAGCTTACGTTCCAGCGACTACGGCATGATAGAGATGATTGCTGCCAGCTCCGACTGCTCCATCCAGCACCACTGTGGAGCCATAGGCTTATATTTGTATTGTATAATAATTACTAAAAATACTAACATGGAATAACAAACTAAAACAACTGCTACTTACACACTTATATTTTTTTCTTACAATCTATGGATTCTATGTCTGAAATGATGAATATTATTCAATATGGGAAATATTTTAGTTCAGTTAGGAAATCGAGGTTTGATAATTAATGTTCTCTTACTTTATTTTTTTATGGTATATAGAGGTATATATTTTATACAAACGAGCAATCGAAGCCTTTTTACGACTACCAACGCTCATGAAATCTTTCTCTCCTCTCCTCCTTTTCACCTCTTCCCCGTGAGGGGGGATGAGGGAGGAATGACGGCTACTCATAACTCTGTCGGAAAGGAACATTGTTTAGGAGTGACAGGTATAGTAGATGACCGGCTGGCTCAAATGCAAAAGTGGCGGTTACTCCGCGTTTTACCCTAGAAGTCGGGGTTTGTAGTACCTGTCTAGTACCTGTAAAACAAGTCCCTTACGGTACTTAGCACAGGTCTAGACTAACGTAGTGTGATAAGTCCACAGATATTATTATTATTATGATTTAACAAATTTTCCTTTTCGCGAACACGATTCAGCTATACCCACACCATATACGCACACAGCCTGAGGGAGTTCAAGGAGTTGCTCAGTCTGTCTACCTGTTTGTCCAGCCGTCTGTAACGGCATATGTCATATGTGGATAATCTTTCACGCTTAAGTGGACATTTAAAATTTCGTAACAATCATTAATTAAATATATATGAAGTGATAGAGAAGTAAATTATAATTATACTTTGAGCGGTACCACCGTGCTTGACTGAATACTTATTTTACTATTGATAACTGGTTCTGAGTGTTCCTATCATCGATTGGCAGAAATACAAGATACACGTTTTTTTACCTAACTGTCATTCTAAACTGTATGTGATTGTGTATAATCGTACATTTGTGCAGAGCCACCTTAGAGATTCTTTTTGAAAGATGTGCATAATTTAAACTTTATTTCTGCAATGGCTACCTTACGCGCATGATTTGAAGTTAGTTTTACAAAGTGGAAAATTTAACGTGTATTCTCCTGCGGACACTTTTGAGACGACTGTGTATCTTGGCACTTTTATAAATCAATGGTTTGAACATACTCACTAACAGAAATCAATGGTTTGAACATACTCACTAACAGAAATCAATGGTTTGAACATACTCACTAACATCAATGGTTTGAACATACTCACTAACAGAAATCAATGGTTTGAACATACTCACTAACAGAAATCAATGGTTTGAACATACTCACTAACAGAAATCAATGGTTTTAACGTACTCACTAATAGAAATTACTCCTGATGCAGTACGATGATGTGTGTCGTGTGAGCGAATACAATAGCCGAAAACTTATACTATCCCTCTCTAATGATATCGTGTCTAGTTTCACACACTAATGACCCCTCTTGCACATGTGTGGTAAATTAATCTTTGGATAGCGTTAAGCGGAAACGGCACCAGATTCTCACAATTCTAATCTTAATCGTCAAGAGATTTGGTTCCAAATTAGACACAGAGTGACTGGAAGTTCCTTCTCATACTTATTACCCACGACGGAAGGAGACGGAATGGGAACAGAGACGGAGACGGTATATTATTTAAGTTTAATTAATATCTTTGTTAGTTTGCATTGAATAAGCTCTGGAACTACTGGATGCAAAAGATTCTTAACATTATTAGAAATATAATTATTATTATGAAAAACATCTTAACTTATAAAACTTTCTAAGCGACATACGAATTTACCATTTTGCGAATAGGATATTATGAAACCTTCAAAAATATTATGTTGATGTTTGATATCTAACAAAGGATGTGAAAAAGATATCAAAATAAATCCTTTTATATCGTCTGCAGAAATTATTGTCAACGAGTTGTCCAGACAAATACATTGAATGTTGTCATTAACGTGTAATGTTTACGAGGCCGAAGGTCATCTTTGCGAAGCTGGGGACGGACAGCTAGTATTTTATATAGTCGGATATCGTTGCCCTCCTAGTATTTTATATAGTCGGATATCGTTGCCCTCCTAGTATTTTATATAGTCGGATATCGTTGCCCTCCTAGTATTTTATATAGTTGAATATCGTTGCCCTCCTAGTTTTTTATATAGTCGGATATCGTTGCCCTCCTAGTATTTTATATAGTCGGATATCGTTGCCCTCCTAGTATTTTATATAGTTGGATATCGTTGCCCTCCTAGTATTTTATATAGTCGGATATCGTTGCCCTCCTAGTATTTTATATAGTCGGATATCGTTGCCCTCCTATCCTCCTCCTCTTCAATGGGCGAGTTATTCACAAACTTCACTTTTCGCCCGCTTGTGGCATGAAATAAGAATTTACTTGTAATTGCCACTCTTAGAGAAGGACGACCGCAAGACGAGACGCTATTTCACTCTATCTCTATTCTCTCTCACTCAAATATTAATTATTTCAAATTTTTACGTGTACTTAATTTTAATATCCAAATGGTTATTGCGAATATAATCCGCAAAGAGCGCGACAGCTCAGAGAGAAAAATATCGTTTTATTATACTTGAACAAACTCTATCTTCAATCTTTGAACGAGGAAACAGCCCTAAGGGCATTTAGTAGCGATAAATTTTCTAGACTTTGAGCATTTATCTTCAATGAGCATTCATCTTCAATGAGACTTTTATCCTCTTTATTTTCAGCATTAAATCTTACTTAATCTTTCGTAATGAGCCACCGCTTTAGGAAAACTATTTTCATATTCCATATTCAAAAATATTTTTTATAGTTGTACAAACAGGAGCGGAGTGTACGATTCACGCGGGTGAAACCATAGGGCAATGCTAGCTATAAGCGTATAAGCCTTACCACTAGTTCTTTATTGCACTCTGTTCTTATTACATTCACAATAAACAACGGATTTGATGTTAATTACTTAATTATAACTTAAGTTGAATTAGTCACGTTGACAAGGCGCTGTCACGGGCAGTCACAAAACTTTCCATTTTGTGCTCTCGCAACACAAATCCGGGAGAGAACTTAAGTTATAAAGTCACAATTATAACCGCTTTATACGTATGTCGCGGTTTTAATATCCATATATATTCCAACTAACTTAAATATAAGTCAACGTAAAATCCTTGAGTCTTAACACCTCATTGTGGATATAGCCACCTTTTCTTTTGTTGACGCGGGGAAACGCATTTACTCGCCTGCACCGGCCCTGGGCGGGGTCCAGTGGTGTGTAGTGCCGAATACCCACAAAAACCACCGCGAGTGCCATCAGTGTCACCTTTGATGAGGTGCCGCGGGACTACAAATCATCGAGGCAACTTGACGGCTAGTCAGAGTCAGGTCAAGTCAGCCTAAGGGACCGACTCCACCTCCACAGATGGTGGTGTCCCGTCCCCTGGAGAACCCTACCTACTTTGGGACAATGCAATGAGGTGAAGTTCCCATCCACACCCCGTAAGAGGGGTACAAAGAGCGCCTCTTCCTACTGCTCTTTTGTCCCCTCCTCTTTTAAGAGGGATACAAAGAGCAACCACCTCCTCAGTTTAATTCGCTTCGATCAAGTGGTCTCGGTTCACCGTAACCTGTTACTGAGCCTTACCGCCACGTAAAGGCCTGAACCGTGGTGGAGCTGGATATAACCACCTGAAAGAGACCACCAGTTTCTGTTTGGAGTTTCAGTGTTTACAGTAATGTCCATTATTCCTGTAAAGTTACAAAGAAAAATAATTATTTCTGGATACACTTAATAACGATCTCAACGACGTTGATAATAAATAAATTTATATGGCTGAGGCAACAGAGCTTGTGTTAGTATCGGAGTCGATTGCAATTTGTGGGTTCAGGGAGTCCCCGTGGAATTGAGGCGGTGCTAGACGAGATTATTCGTTTACAGACTCAATATTTCGGGTTCTAATTATCCGTCTTCTGCCGATGGTGCAAGAGATTTTCTTGAAAATTTTCATGCGAATATCGCATCTGGCCATTAAAGGAATTGTTGAAATCGGTATACTCTGTAAAAAGTTATGTGTGTTATTTTTATATACGTATCGAGTTGACAATCACCTACATGTTTTTATTTCCTCTGTTACGACTGTTTCACACGGTCAATATGTTTTGGTATGATTATTGCTCCACGGTATTGCTAGCCCGATTCGGTTATAATACTGCTTACTCGACTACTACGTCCTGGCCCTGGGACCCTGGTACCAAGTACCAAGAGGGTTAGTACTCATCAGAGTATTTAAATTATATTATAGGTTTTAGGTTAATGTCAACTTATGGGAAACCCATGAATTGGAAAGGATTAAACAGTTGAGAACTGTTGAAAATATTGATGGTACAATTTATCATTACGTTCCTTCGCACGCAATGTTGATGTACATGTCAAATCAGATAAACGTTTTAACTGTAAACCGGAATGGGCATTACGATGATTGATTTATGTGTGGTGTCAGCAAGGATTTTATTTGTATCGTACCATCTCGCTTGATTGATGTATATCGAATACGTAGTTCCAGGCAGACTATAAGTAGAGTCACGTCAGAGGTTGTATGACAGATAGCAAAGTCAACGCCTCTTGTCCAATAAAAAACCTAAAGTGTTGAGTATTTTTATTATTTGGTATCCTCATACCTACACTATCTCAGTGTCATGCTGCATTGCAACCGAATTATGCCGGCACGACCGAGTTGGTATCATTGCATACTAACACCACTACTGTGTGGCGTAAAGTGACATGTTCGGTGGCGCGTTTCGTGCGGTTTGAGCGTAGCCAGTTTGAGGGGGAAGGTGAAAGGGAGGACAACGCATCGGCATAGTAAACACAATGATCTGTGAGCGTCGGTAGTCGTAAAAATGCTCCAATTTCTCGTTTGTCACTCTATACTACAAAACAAAAATATATTAAAAACAATAATGACACTTAAAATTCAATACTTTCAGTTAAAGCGATTAAATGGCTTATATTCGTAGGGTAATAAACCTTCGAATATTGTGAATCAAATAAAAGGACAATTAATTTAAGGTTCGTAGGGCACCCTAAACCTGAAGACAAAAAAGTCTTCGTAGTCCGTCGAACTGTTGAGGCTGAACTAGCGCCGCCAACCAGTATTAGGTCCCTCCGAAAAAAAAGAAAAGGTTTGTAGGGCATACACATGGAACTGATATTATCAGTTTTAATGAAGAGTTTAATATTAATCGTCTATCATTTTCTTTGTCCTTGTAATGTAATAATAATAATAAATGTTTATTTCAGACAACAGTCCATATTTGATTATGTAAGTAATATTACAAAATATATTCAAAAATAACATTTGCATGCAACAAAAAAATACATTTGCACATTGGTTTTAACGTACAAATTTTCACGTCATACGAAAAAAAAAGTCACTGAGTAACAATGTGCACCTAGTGTTTGATAGTCAGTGTTATAGAGACGGTCATGCAACTCTTTTATAATACCATAATAAATATTAAATAAGGTATGTTTCTACGGTCATGTTAATATCTGAATAGTCTTGCCATAAAAATTGTAACAAAGAAAGAAATATTATTTTCAATTGCAAATAACACTTAATGCTCTTACAGTATGTTAGTTTAATACACAAATAACACTTATTGCTCTTACAGTATGTTAGTTTAATACACAAATAACACTTATTGCTCTTACAGTATGTTAGTTTAATACACAAATAACACTTATTGCTCTTACAGTGTGTTAGTTTAATACACAAATAACACTTATTGTTCTTACAGTATGTTAGTTTAATACACAAATTCGAAATGGTCGCCATTGGCTTCCAATACATTCCTATAAGCGTTGAGGCCTGTTATCAATAGAAGCACGCACTCTTTTCATGGGGCAATTCTTCGCTCATTCATCATCGGTAGAAGACAAATCGTATGGAAAGTTTTAGGGACTCCAAATTATAATGGAGTTTAGAGCAAGGATCCAGCGGATTAAGATCGGAACTAGAGGAGCGCCAGTCTTCAGCTCTGACGAAGTCTGAGACTTTCGCTTTCAACCAAGACTGCGTGGACCGGAGCTTTATGACCCGGCGCCGAGTCTTGCTGGAAGATACTTGGTTATCGATCATGCCACTCCTTCCTTCCTTCATAGCTAACACCCTACCAAGTCATCGCTGACGTCGGATAATGTCCACGTTGCACTCTGCCGACTACTTGGGAAGTTTCCTTAGAGCTTTAAGCATAAATACGGCCATTTTGTTTGTTAAAATGATGATCAATTCCAAAAAAAATCATCCGTAAACAAAACTTTACTGTGACCGCCCTTTGCGTAACGCTTCACTAGTTGTTTCGAATTTACCGCCCTATTTATCTTTAGTCAGTTAAGAAATGACCAGTGCGTCTCTTATAGGATGCAAGCCCTAAGCCATCTTTTAAAATACGCGAAATAGTTCTAGGTATTGTCTTAATTTCCCGAGATAAAGTTTTTTGCTTTCGGACAGGATTTCTTCGAAGTCTTTCACCAAACTGCATTGACCACATTTTTATCAACACTACGTGGACTGGACGGCAAGATGTCTCCTCTACTAATAGCCCGGTACACAAACATTGGAGTAACACGAAGTGTATGAAGTATTTTCAAAATTTGCATATTGCTCCATACCTACTTTGTGCAATGCAATCACAGCGATTCCCTTTATGTTCCCTTTATCACCCCATTCCATTTTAATATCGCAAAATCATACACATATATATATATATATATATACATATATATATATTTACTTATACAATCTCACGCACATGATTTTTTTGCAAAGTCAATCTTAAATTTCTTTTTAATTAATATTTGTTTCTTTTTTTGCAATTTAAATTGTTTTTACAAAGTGCATAAATTGACCCTTGCACACCTATTTAATAAAACTGTAGAGTTCGTTTGTTTGTTTAATCGCGCTAATCTCTGGAGGAGTTTCGAAAATTGATGTGTCTATATGATAGCTACATTCATAATTATAATTTATAGGCTATAATTAGTGCAGTTTGCAAGCAAAACTGACTTTATTCATGTAGTCTCTTTAATCTGAAGGTACAATTGGACGTGGAACCGACGCAAAAGCTTTGATGCCATTGCGTGCACAAGCTTTTCCTAGAGTAACAAGTGACATTTTATAAAAAGAACGATACAAGAAAAATATACGGAGCATATGTATAATGAGGTGAACGTGACAGAATTTTAATCCTTCACAAAAGTCCAAGTACAGCCCGGTCAAGTGAAAAACAACTCGGACCTCGAGCGCTGTGTGCGCTTCTTTTTGTGGCTGGACATTTCGTGTATAAAAAATTTTGTGTGTCATTATTTTATTTCTTGTTATTCTCCTAATAACTAATCTCGCGACTTTGTTCGCATGAAAATATAGTTAACACGTGGTTTTTGCAAGCAAGATCATGTGGAAATTCCAATAAAAAACGTGGCTTATATGTTGATACATCCTTATTATACATTCCAGCACAAGTACCCAAGAAAGCAGTTCTTGTGTCATATTTGTCATCATTTAGTTTACGTCATTATTACTATAATCATTGCCTTCTTTTTTAATTTTCTTGTGATAAAACATACTTTATCAATACATAAAGATTTAAAGTAGCTAACCTTGTTCCATGGTTTCAGTCAAGAAATTTCAGTCCACCTGGTCATGGCGTGATGGCTTTTAGCTAATACACTTCCTCGATAAGAGGACAATCTAACAATCAAATGTATTCATGGGATGCTAGAAACCGAGGAGGTACCTCTCGCTCATATGATACCGCTGAAAAGTGACAGCTTTGCGTAATGAGCTGTTCATGAGAAGCAGGTGGTTCATTCGAGGGGAGTAGGAAAAAACAACGTATGTAGATGTAAGAACAATAATTCGGAAGTTTATGGGCGTCAGTAGTCAGCAAGTATGACCGATGTCTCGTTTGTCCCCCTATAACATAAAAATATTTCGTAAAAATAGAAAACCATAAAAATATTTCGTAAAAATAGCGCGTTCCACGAAATAAACAAACTCTTTACCTTGATTGGCATAGATTACAGTTGGAAGACTCCATCAGATGATGACGATAATACAATTGGCATACGATACGTATGCCTTTCGATTTATAGCGATACAAAGCGTTTGGCACCCGCTAAACGGCAGTCTGGGTATTCAGCGATCGCTCTCACCAAGCTGTCTGACGGGAAATTAGCGCTCCATGTCGCATAGAGTGTCGTGTACTCGCCTGTACTCGTGCACTCTACTGTACTCGTGTGTACTTGTGTACACGCCTATATGTTTGCATGTAGCCGTTTTCAGCAACGCTAGACGTTACAAAACGCTTTGTTTGTTTTGTCATTTCTTAATCGCTCGCTAGACTCATGCGTTTACTTTCTAGACATGTATCGTTGTCGTGTTTTCATTTAAGAAACGTGATAAAGTTACGCTTAGGTATAGAAAATAATTTCGTATGTAGTTTCCCAGCTGCTAATAACTTCATATTATACCAATTATACATTTATGATGTTAGTAGTTTAGAGTTTACGAAAGAGACTTATAATTTTCACGCAAATATATTTAACGAATTTGAATGAAATTTTGCACTGATTAATAATTATGAAAAAACAATAATATTTTGAATTCTAAGAACAGAATTGATTGGGATCGATTTCACGCGGGTGAGACCGCCACGTACGGTTACATAGGTTTGTTAGAGATGAGACACGTAAGCAACGGTGGCCAGCGGCTGTAAATCAGGCCCAGCAAAATGGAAGAGCTTCGGCTTCGGTGCCGTGGCCTTGGGTGTAGGTTCCAAGTTTGCGCGAGAACCACAATTTCTTCTTTCCTTTAACGATTAACCCAGCACAGGCTAGAACTACGAACTTCATCACGTTCCACTATACGTGGTATATTGGGAGATGTCCACAAAATATTCTACGCTTGATAATGAACGGCATTACGAAACTTCACCAGCGGTGATGAGATTTCAGCGGAGTCGATTGTAACATTTGGGAGCGCTCTCTATTTACGGGGTTTGCTAAATTTTCACGTAACTCACGTGTGCATTGTTTGCTTTAGTAAACTTTCGTAATTATACTTTAGCGTAGCAAATATCACCTATTCACGTATAGTAAACTTATTGCATCGTGTTCAGTGTAATAATAATTACCTGAATCATTATATTGGTACATACGTAAAGCAATGCTTTGGACCAGTTTTTACGAAAGTTGAGCGAACAGACGATTATGAAATTTCGCACACACTTCACATGCGGAAGTGCAGAACGATAATATTTTTATATGACATACATTAGATTTTATTATTTTAATAAAGTAAAACTTTACCCAAACTACGGTGTGCACACAACATATTCGAAGTCGAGTGATTTTTGATTTGTGATTACATTCGCTTTCTGGACGACCTCTAGTTCTTTGAAGTATGTGTCTGAAAAACATAAAAAATAAGGTGGTGAAATACAGCTTTATCTAAATCAAATTTAAGGTTTAAAGATTCATGGTAATAATTTGCAACCACATACAGAAACAGTTCTCTTAAATGATACCGCCTTAATATTAATGGCTTGTGCTGTCTCGTCTCGTGTGGGTTGTGAGTATCCGGTGGTCTACCGGAGAGAAGAGTGAAGGAGGAACGCGCATCTGCATGTTCAGATGTTAATGGGCGTCTGTAGCCACCCATGCTACAAATCAAAGAACAGTTCCCAACAGCTATATAGGATATTGGTCTAGATAACTGTGTATCTCTATAAAAAAAAAAGAAATTATGTATATCTTAACTACACGAGTATACGTTGAATTTTCAGGGTAGTGATACACTAAGGGAGTAAGTAGAAAATATCCAACGGTATAAGTTCATGAACTGGATATAAAATGCGCGTATGACATATTTTCACCTTTCACTGAATCAGACATCTGTCACGTAGAAACTTTACATAAAATTTTAAATAAAATATAACAAGCGTTTCGTTCGTAAAATGAAGTTCCGTAGCACATTTCACACTCGTTACTCATGTTATATAAATGTGACATTTCCAAATTGAAATGAGCTGTCTCCCGCATGATTTCAGCGTATTAGCAAGCGCTGGAGTGGCAAATTAACCGCAGGAGTGCATGTTCCTGCCAAAGCCGTGAATAATGCTCTCTGACCTGTAACGCCGCAATTAAAACGCATCTTGTACAAAATATTGCCAAGCGTTGGCAAATTAATGAGCGCAATATCAGCGCACATCCAACAACGTGTGCTTAATATTATTTGAATAAAAGGCTACCCAAAATGGGGTTCGTGTATCATCATCGAAATGTGTTCGAAGTGATTGAAAAGCAAATGAACCAAGGCAGGGGGATGATACCGTCATATTCGCGGAGCATTGCTCGCTGACTTATGACGTCACAATTAAAACATATCTTGTACAAAACATTGCCAAGCGTTGGCAAATTAATGACCGCAACATAAGCAGCTCTCCATCAATAGCTTTCACAAATTATTTGAATACAGAATATTAATTTTCCCACATTTTTCCATCACCACCGCCTCGATGTTATTACATCCAGAACTGTGTTTTTAGGCGCAATTTCTTACAACATCATTATGGAATCAGCTGCCTGCACCTGCTGTGTTCCGAAACCGATACGATTTCCCCAAGAGCAAACTCCTATGTCAAAAGCCGTCTCGTATAGTCACCGACAAAACACCGGGTTACATGAAACCCGGTGTTTTGTCTCTGTGGGCGGGGGTAACTAACTATAACATTTTCTCGTTTGCCCGCTATTGACTTATAAAAGTCATCATGCGGCGGAGGAGTAAATTAATAACCACAGAAATGCATGTTCCTGCTGTAGCCGTGCCTCAACGCTCTCAGAATTGGGTCCACAATCTCATCTAGACCGTCGCCAGGCGCGTCTCATGGTTACTATATATATATATATAAGCTGCACTTGACACCTCCGTTACAACATGGGTTTGTGATACAACTTTTTACCATCGGTATACCTACGCAGAGGAGGTAAGTTGTTGTCCTGAAATTCCTGTTACTACCAATAAGGGTTTATGAGTGGTCACTGGCCACTTCAGGTGTTACTGGTTTTCTTTTTATATTTTGTCTGCTCTTGTCTCTTTACTTAGTACGTGATGACTATGTTACAAAGCTGAAGAGTTTTAGTTTATTTATCTGTTTGAACGCGCTAATCTCCGAAACTACAAGTCAGATTTAAAAATATTTTTTTGTGTATAACAGTCACATTCATAAGAAGGCTATGCCATGACGAGTTGACATTAATCTGTCATTGTAGGCACTAAATCAAGCAAATGGTATATTAATTTGTAACTCCGCTATTGCACAACTTATAAGAAGCAATCAACAACTTTAATATTAATTAAATGGCATCGAATGCGACTTTAAGAGAACTTGGTTAGAATTTGTAATAACTACGCTGATAAAGACGTTTTCGATCCTGAAAGTTGATCATACCTTAACCACTGCTTATATCAGCTGTAGATAGTGGTAGCTATAGGGTGGTTCTAATGTGGAGATGGAGATAAGGCGACATACGTAAAAGGCCAAAGTGACCATGAGTAGGTTGACTGATTATGAGATATAGTCGTATTTCTAATACCATCAAGGTGAGAATAACACGATCTTTGGTGTTCTCTATCTTTATGTATGGTTCCGAATCGTGGTCGATGCGTGCCACTGACCGAAAGAGATCGAGGCTTAAAATGTGGTGTTGGAGAAGAATGTTACACATACCATGGACAGCAAAGAGCACAAACAGAACCTGATAATCTAACCAAATTAGCGTCTTCGAGGACTCATAGTGTCTGCAGCTTTGAGACGAGCTCAAGTTAGGGCTGAATGGATACGACACATCAATGTCTCCGTGAAGGCTTTCCAGCACGGAGCTCCAGTAATGAAGGGAAATAGACAGGTAGTATGATCATAATTAATTGTCAGATTAATCAACAGCAGAGCACGCTAAGCCGTCGATCCTACGCGCGTCGCCTGGTTTCAGTTCTGTCGTGTCGGACTACTGTGCCATTTGAAATTAAAAATGTTCCATGCGAAAAAATATGAAGTCTCGGCTATGAGAACATTATTTACATTTTAACGCAAGCGAATTGCGGTTGTTATTTAAAATCGTTACCTTTTAGCGTCATCGTTCAGTGCGGCTGGAATCGGCACTTGATGTGGAATACATTTGCCCCCGTAACGATAGCAGCGCGATTAAACTCCGCTTGCAGTCGTAACGCGACCCAACTACCCTCGTGGCCCATGGCACTACCTCCTCCTGTGTAGCGTGGCACTACCTCTTCCGTATGTGACTGAACCATATAATACTATGATATAATAAGCAATGCTGCATTGCAGCCTCGATTAATACAGACACGCGTTTGACTAAATATATCACTATGACGCATATATCACACGAGATCGCAGTAATGTTTTGCGTTTCGTGTGGTTTATTATATTACC